>JAQZBX010067689.1:0-15890 GCA_029593785.1 Cabassous unicinctus
TAAGGGAACTTAAGTACAGAGAGCTGCAGCTACCTCACAATGGACAATGAGATGCAAGATGTTCTCTAACGTATGTCTGCACCTGTGGCAACCACTCTGCAGACAAACAAGAGTGGCTAAGAAACAGGGGCTTGTGTGCAAGGATTGGGAACACATTGTGGTATGTGCTTGTGATGGCTTGAAACTAATCCATTCCTGTAGGTATAAGCCTGTTGTAAGTATGGCCTTTTGATTAGGTTACTTCAGTTAAGGCATTGCCCAGGGCAGGTCTTAATCCTCTTACTTGAGTCCTTCATAAGAGAATGTAATGCAGAGAGAGAAAAGAGCCACAGAAGCCAGAAGCTGAAAGTAATGAAACCCGGTAAAGAAGCAAGAGACAAGCAGACACCGCCATGTGCCTCGCCTTGTTCCAGAGGAGTCCAGGGTTCCCAGCAGCTGGTCTTTGGGGAGAAAGCATTGCCTTATAATGCCTTTATTTGGACATTTTTCTCAGCCTTGAAATTGTGCGCTTGTAAACTAATACATACCCTTTGTAAAAGCCAACACATTTCTGGTATACTGCTATCAGCAGGCCAGCAGACTAAAACAGTGCTCTTTTCTCAAAACAAGGTGTGCATTGGATGGGCTGCACTCAAGTTTATAGCAGCCAAAGCTTGATGTGCATCCAGGGTGTTACAGGAAGGAATGTCTGAGGAGGACGGCAGGGGCAAGGTTAATCCTAGGTCAGGCAGGAGGTACTGTATGTATAATATACCTCAGCACTTCTTTACAATGGCAAAGCAGCCACATGTACCTGGCTATCACCAGGACAGAGTATTCGTACTCGTCATACTTGTCATACAAATCATACTTGTCCAGAATAAATTCTTATTAATAAGATCTGTGTATGTGCTATTCATATAACCATTTAAATCTGTACCTACTGACACATTTGTTCTTCCTGTCTACACAAATTCTTATTGTTCATTGCATGCTTAAATAGTCATCACTGTCATCTCTCAGGAACCACATTGAAAATCTGTATTTGTAGTGATGTTTGAAGATGAGATGAGTCACATAGCTGAATATATTTAGCCTCCATTTATTTTAAGAAAGAAATTACAAACATAAACTTCTTAAATCACATGAAAATAAGCAGAAGAGCATATTTTTTTCTACATAGTCCAGATTATTTAACTCTGATCTTAATAATCAGAAATATCCATGAAAAATTCACTGATTTACTCTTTTTAAATATATCACTATTGTTATATTCACTTATACACAAACATACAAAATATGTATTAAAGTCTACAAAGATAATTATCCCTATATTAAATTAAAAAGAGGTAGCACTGCTTTGTATATGAGTGGAGTACACTTACCATTATGAAGACGGCAATTAGATCTTACTCCTTCTATTATAGGGGCTTTCAAAACTTTTTGACTGTGATCCAGTGATACATTTTACATTGCAATCCCCCCACACACATGCGCCCAGAACAAAGGTTTTATTGAACAGTAATTTCCCTTCCCCTTACCCATGAGATGCACTGTTCCTTTTTTTTTGTTTTGTTCTTTCCTATTGCATTTCTTTCCATGTTTTCAAAATGCCAACCTTTGCTATTTAAATTGATTTCGTGAAAAAGTTGATTTTTTGATCTATTAATCAGTTCAAACTATAACCCACAGTTTAAAATACATGGCTCTATGCATGCCATGGAATATTGCATGTGCCCTCCTGTGCATGTTCCTCAATGCTGAATACCGTCTTTGCACAGTAAGCATAGAGATGACATTTACTTATTCCTTCAAAAGGATGAAGGAAAATACAACTAAGGGGAGAAGAAAAAGGAGCAAAGTATCTGTGGAGATTGATTTCTTAAAAATGGTGAGAAACGAAGGTATATCTATTTGAAAGGAATAAATGATCTGTGTTTGGACTGTTTCGTACTGTTGAAGTAACTCTTTTAGCATAGAAGTGTTTTCAGAATGCATACTAACTTCATGACTAGAGTTCTAAGGCTCCAAGTTTTTCTAATTCTAAGTAAGTTTGTTTTCAGTAGGAGTGAACTGTGTAAACTCATTAATTTAATTTGTAGAAGATAATTAGTGTGCTCAAAATTTCATGAAGATAGTTTAAAAATACGTATTGTACATAGCTTGTGTCTGTTTTCCAGAAAATTTATTGCTAAAGATGTTAAAGTAGAACCATATATGTAGACTTTAAGAATGACCTTTCATTTTTAACACAGTGCATAGTGAGCCTACAATTAATATTAAACTAGTCTTTTTTAATATTCTCACAAATTAATAAAAATATAAGCACATAATTATAGTTGAGAGCTAGAAACAGATAAAATTATAGCAAGAGAAGGTATATCATATTCATAGGACCATGCCCAAGCATACTTACAATGATGTTGAAAACTTTGCAATAGACGTATATGTGGGTAAATAAGCAACCATCCTGAAAAAGAACATATGAAATGCTCCTTGGAATATTACTTTATTAGTCATGTTCACATTAATGGTTATTAGCAAAATCTTATTATTTTCTTTCTGACATTAATTGAAATAAGCGTCACATAAGAAAGAGAAATTTGGGGAAGAAGTTTGAGGGACTCTGTGAGGCCTGAATGGAAGAAGCCAGAAAGAAACATATACTTATTTATAAATGTATCAGACAATTAGAATGCATCAGAGCAATAAGGGGAGAGTTCAAAATTTGCATGCTTTGGTGAAAGTGTTTTTGTTGGGAATTCTTATCTTTTTGAAATCTTTTTTTTTCCTTTTTCAAGGTTGCATGAAAAATTGTAATGTCAATTAAGAGATGCATTTATCCTAAAAATTACCCCACACTTTTTCCTAAGCATCTACACTCTAATTTCTTCATTTATAATTACAATTTATTGTGTTGAGTTCTTAGAAATATATTTGGGGGACTTTTAGCAGGATCATAGTCTCCTTAACAGAAATTACCAATCTCAGAAATGATAGAGTTTGAGGGGAATAGGGGAGAAACTATTCTAATATTCTGAAATTATTACACAGATTCTTATAATTATGAAATTAATAGTTTGCTATTCAAAAAATGTTTATTGCATACCTTCTATATTTAGACTCTCCACTAGATAAACTTATATGCAAAAATGAATCAGACATTTAATTAGTCCTATTCTCAAAAAGAATCACAATTGGATGAGTAATTTCCAAGGTATACCACTCTTTTTCTCTGTTTTCTCTCTTGTAAGGTTGCAAGCAATCACATTGTCAGTGGAGAAGTGCAGCTTACATGTCTGACAGAGCTAGGCAAATAGGATAAGTCATATACTGGGCTCAGTTGTTGCTGTGCTCACAGAACACTCCTGGCTTTGTATTTATTTCCTGAGTGATATGATTAAAACTTTGTATCCACTGACAACACAGTGTATTGTAATGAAGAATCTTGTTCAAATATATAATCACATTTATGGTACCCTCAGAAATAATTGATCACTGAATTTCATTTAGCCATTGGAAACAAAGTTCTGTTAAGAACCATGTGAGTCTATGAATTTCATACTATCTAGCTCAGTGCCTGACTCATGGTAAGATTGGCTAGTATTTGCTTCATTTTATTTAAAACCGATCTATAATAAATATAAACATTTCATAATCATCCTAAAGTCATAGAATTGGTAGAAAAATGCCATCTTTATATAGGTTAGAGTTTCCCATTTATGGTCCATACACTTGTGCTATATAGAAATCAAATGGTAACCTGAATGTGAATGTGGTGGAGTTGAAGAATACCTATTTTAAAAAAGCAAGTCATTCTTATGCATAAGTTTCTGATTTGGAAACGTTGGTTCTACTTCTGGCTTTGCCACTAACTGTGCTGAAGTGTTACCTAACCTCATGGTGAGGCAAAGCCTTGTTGAGTATTCTTTTGATTACATTTTCTTCTGCCTGTGGTCCTTAACCTTTGATAGGAAATTATACATTACTGTTAAGTATCTACTGAGTCTATTTTCAGTAAGGTAGGAAACTAACATCTTAAAGTCAATTTTAATTTACCGTAAAGGAATTGCTTCATTTCAAGAATGATATTTTCATCTTCCTCCTTTGTGTTCTATGAGGGAAAAAAACGTGACCTTCAGATTAGGCAAACATTACATTTGTAAGCGGCAGGAAAATCTAGCTATGGTTTTGGCATCTCAGCTAAGTTTTTCCTTAGCCCTAGGGGGAAAAAAAAACTATAGAAGAATAATCTCTTAGTGTTAAAGAAAAAAAAAGTTAAATAAAACATAACATTTCAATCAGATTTTAACTATTATCTTCTTCTCTTTATTTTTAAAGAAGTTTTAGATTACGTAAAAGTTACATTGAAAATATAGGGGATTCCCATATACCCCACCCCTTCCCCCTCTCGTGTTTTCTTCTATTAATAACATCTCTCATTAGTGTGGTACATTTATTACAATTGATGAAAAAATATTGAAGCTTTGCTACTAGCCATGGTCTATAGTTTGCATCATGGTTTACACTTTGTACCACATCTACTATACTCTCCTAACGTCACTCTTAGGCATAACACAAATTGCATCTTTCTCCCTCCTCCACTCACATTTGTCTGCAGCGTGTGGGCATGAGAAGTAACTTATTTTAAGCATAATGTCAGTTATGGTATTTGTGCTGTTCCTCCCCTATTTTATATTCATATCAGTCATTAATAATCAATCACATCACTTTTTCCTGCTGATCCTTACCACTTCCTCAAAATAGTGCCTGATGCTGCCTCTATTGATTTGTCACCCTTGATTCTTAAGTGTGTGCTTTCTAGTGAAGAGACTTGCATTGAAATCTCAGGTCTGCTACTCATGAGCCTCATCATCTTTGGAAAGCAATATAACATCTCTAATCTATATTTTTCTCTCTTATAAAATGTAGTGATAACAGCTACTTCATAGTACTGATGGAAAAGAAAGAGTTAGTGTTTGTGACAATTTGTACCATAGTACATGGTAAATGACAACTGATACCATTTGTAATTTAGGAGACCTCTTATATATGTGACATGTACCAGTATATCCAGTACATATCACATTGTAGTATTTAGAAAACTCATTTGTCATTGTAAATATCTCAGTAGCCTGTAAGAGTAGAGATCATAAGAGTAGAGACTAAATAATCCCATCCTCATATTTTCTTAGCACAATAGTCAGCACTATTTGCTGATACAAAGGAATATTTGTTAAAAAACTGCCATGAGCATACCCTCCATCTTCTTTTCCCTATTATGTTTCCCATTTAATTTTTTACTTCCAAATAAAAATTTAGCAAGACATTCAATGCACTGATTGAAATAGTAGTCTAAAGTACTTTCAGATGATAAATTAGGCTTATTCAATATTACTGTTGCCTAATTTGTGGACTTACCTGACTAAGGTGAAGAAATATGATGTTAGCAGAAGGAAGGTTTTAAGAGAACACACACCATACAATCTTCCTTTCTTTTGGGGAATCAGCAAAATTAGATGTCAAAATTGCCCTCTATTGACTCATAAAATACTTCATTTTGACCAACTTCCTCGCTTTGTTGTACCACAACTTTTCTTCCATTCCCATAAATTTACATTTTATTCTGAGATTCTGATATGAGTTACCATTGATTTATATGGAATATATAAAAAATTAAATATGGTAGTCCCAAATGCCTTCCTTGATATGCCTTAGAATGTCTGAATCAAGTTGGACTTCAGAATTAATACATTAATACATATCAAGAGACAAAAAAAGGAAAAATGTATTCAAGAAGTATTAGTTACATCTTAACCTAGAAAGTATAGGTGTTCTGCTTCTACCATAGCTGCCTTCCTCTGACCCTGGTCCAGAATCTATACCCCTTATATTTTATCCTGAAAAGGTAGTGCTGTGTCATAAGTGGCTTATCTAGCTCCTGGCTTTCTTCTGTATGAAGAGTGCCACCATACCACCTAGAAAATGGTATGGTGCCTGATCTGTAGTAGACCTGGTTTTCTTCCTTGCATTTCTGAAATCCAGTTTCAGAGCTCAGCATCACCAACCAGACTATTTGACACTAGTAAGTAATATGTAGTAATATGTGTAGTAGTAATTAATATGTACTACATTTACTATAATTGTACTAGTTAGGCTAGTGCTTCTATTGTAATAGACTGAAAGTTTCACTGACTTAAACAATGGAAATTACTTCTCATTCTGGTCATGATCTTAGTTGTGTGAACAATTTGGTAAAGGGCCCCCCACACGCAGTCTTTAACATTTGGCTTCCAAGGTCATCATGGTCATCTCCATGCTAACCAGCCAGAAAGTGGAGGATTTTATGGGCAGACATCACATCCACTCATAGTCCATTGTCTATAATTCAGTCACGTGGCTACACATAACTGTGAGGAAGGCAGGGATTATAGTCTGCTTTATGTCTAGGAAGACAAGGAAACGGATGATGAACATTTTGTAATTTTTGGCCATAATAATTGTACCTTTATGCAATGAACTAGAATCCAAACTTGATCTATATAGTAAGAATTATATACGTATGTTAGCAGCAGATGAGATCATAATGCAAGCTCCTAAAGGTTAATTGCCCAGTCATATAGCTAATTAGTGGAAGATTGCAGGTGATTTATAGAAAATTATAGACTCTAGTTCCCAGTCTAGCATTCTCTCTAATATGTCATCTAGTATAGAGGTATAATTTGTCATGTTCAATCACTCCAAGAAGCAATTCTGCAGTTAATAAGATGGTGAATGCATATAGCTTTATTCAGAATATTTTACATATATTGTTTTCTTTTGACACAGTGCTTATATGGGCACAGCTGAAACCTATTAGTTTAATTAGAAGTCATTTAAGCGTCATTCCATTTCATTTTTCATTTGTTGTTAGTAATTTAGATTGTGAGACCACTGGATAGGAACTGAAATTAATTTCATGTCTTCTAGCTCCTTTGAAGGTACTTGTGGTAAATAAAGGATAATCTAGTTATAGTTATCCTTTGTAAGCTATTTAAGTACCATTCATGTTTGACTGTACTGCATAAATATGGCAAATGAACTTTTAAAAACTTTACATCAGACAACCTCATATTAGGAAGTCCTCTTATTTTTTTCTATTTTTAACTACTTTAGCTATTTTTGGTGATCTTTTCTATTTCAATGATTACAAAAATTTGCCATTCCTTTCATTTTCTGTATCGGGGAAAGCATCCAAATGGTAGACTAGTAATTTATGGCTTTCAAGCTCTGTGTGATCCAATTAAATCCTTGCCCTTTGATTTTAATAATTGTTATTTTTGTATTATGATTGAAAGGTTTCTAAGTATCACAAAAAAAGAGATAAGAAAAACAAGTGATAGAATTAAACAATACAGTGTTTTGTTTTGTTTTTTTTAATGTGAAGGGAACTAATTTTAGTATTAGTCCATTGCAGAACTTTTTTAACATTTAAGCAGAAGTTTATGTCACCATGGGAAGTTTGTTTGTTTTCTTTTCCATGTTCATCATCTTTCTTTTTCCAGAACATCTAAAGCCGTTATGAAAATTCAAAAAATCCCCAACTATTATCCAACTAGCACATATTGGATGAGCTAGTGCCTAGGGGAAGGATTTAGTATAAATCTGTTAGAATGTTTTGGCAGTAAGCAATATAAGCTGTCTACAGACTTAACTGAGAAGGTCCTTAGGCAGATAAAATGAGAAGATAGGGAAGAATGGATCATATGTTTTTCACTTTCTTCTCAAAAGTACTTGATACAGTTATGCAAAGACAAAGTGAGTATCCCTATTGGAGAAAACTTGAAGGCTTTGGTTGACAGACATTAGAAATTCTCCAAATAGAGACAAAGGGTGATTGACATGGAGCAAGATGTGGTTATTACTGTACAGCACTGCCTCATTTCTCAGCATTATTAAGGAGTTGATGCCACAGCAATGGAAGGCACCTTTTGAACACTGATTTTTTTTTTTTTCTTCATGATTTTAAGAGTGAAGACTTTCAATTTCATTTGTTGAGCAAACATTATGGAGCTCCACCTTTGAGCCAAATATTGGCCTAGGTACTATACAGATGTAATATCTACCCTCATGAAGTTTATTATAGACTTAATCATGTTCTTTAATAAACCATACTAATAATTTTGTAGTTTTGTATTATGATGAGCACCAGTTAGTATAGTGTTAGCAAATATAATGCTGCTTTCAGGTCATTTAATTTTGTAGGGAGGTTTGCCTGTTCACAATCTGGTCCTTCAGCTTTCCATTTTATACTTCTTTAGAATCTTTGCTTCCTATTCTTATATAGTTTTTTATTGACTCTGATTTGCTACCTCACTTTGTGCTAGTTTTAATTCATTATATCATTCATCTTGACTTCCAAAATGAACTTCTCAGGCTTGTTAATGGAAGGCAAAGAAATTGGCTTAATTACCAGATTTTTATAGATTTCTTCATGTAATATAACAAAGGAATCAGCAAATATATTATTCAAAGGGTCAGATAGGAAACACTTTAGGCTTTGAGGGACACATAAGGTCTCTGTTATATATTCTTTGCTTTGCAAACTTTAAATATATAAATACCATTCTTAGCTTACCAGCAGTACAGAAATAGGCTGTGTTTCAAACTTGGCACAAAGGCTGCATTTTGTCGACCCCTCATTATAAATTATAAAATCAGCAATATTTGAATTTCAACTGACTGTTGAGTTCAAGCAATTCCCTTTCCATACCTCCAATTATAAAATGGTGGGAGAAAATAGAAAAGAGATAGGCATGGAAAAACAACCAAGTATAATTTCAGTCCCTGGCTAACAAAAGACCTTTATATAGAAACAAAGCAAATAGTGAAAAATTTTAGCTAAACTAATTTATTACATAGATTTTTCCAACAGTATTGAATGTGCAGGTGAGTTATATGTTATTGATGGTATCTATTAAAGTTTTTCGCTTTCAGAATTATTTTATACCTAGACATTACAATGCTTAAGATTCTACTTGATAAAAAGCCACCCCCTTTTCTTTGTGATATCATGTAAAGTAACTGCTATATGCAATCCTTTAAAATTACTTTACATTTTAGTATAATGCATATAAGAAATCATATGATGTTTATTGTGAAGGCTTTAGGAAAATAATCTCTAAGTGCTAGTAACTACAATTTTATTTTACTGCAACACTACATACTATCACAGAAGTAAGTATGATTCCTTATTTTGAAAATATAACTCTTCAAAATGGCTAGGGCTTTCACCTTGGGAAATTGATTAAATCAGTTGGGCTCTTAGCTGATTTTAGTAACCAAGGTAATTCTCCATAGCACTTAGAATGCTAAATTTAACTGTCAACTTGTAACCTTGCTCTGCATTGTAAAAGTTGGCAAAGTATACTTTATACAGAGCTTTTACCAAGAGGATAAATATCTAAGCTCTCTTGCTGAGCATCTTTCTGTTTCCTGCTCGCAAAGGGATTTTTCAATTATTATTGAAAAAGACTTAAAGTATATTATTTAGTTTAATAATTACATTTTCCCTTAGCTCAGCAGTTGTTAAACTTGACAGTGGATATGATGACCTGGAGGGCTTTGTTAATATGTATATTGCTAGGGCCTTCCCATGTCCCACAGACACTGATTCAATGTTGTGGGGTAATGCTCACACATTTACATCTTTAAAATATGTATGCCAATTCTCATGCAAGTAATTCATAGCACCACATTTTGAGAAACACAAATATTACCCATATAATACTTATATTTCTGAATACTGAAATAAAATTAAACTCTTTTTTATCTTTACTTCCATACCAATTTTCATTTCTCTGCCATTGAATGAAAATACTTTGAGGAAGGCAGAATCACATCTGAGTTTCCAAATTTCATTCCAACGCTCTTTGCAAATACGTCAAGCTGCATTTCCAGCATAATGAATAAACATCTTTGTCAGATATTTATAAACTCTTTGTAGAAATGTAGCTTGCCTTATTATCTTTGTATCTTTCTCTGAAGATCTGTACTTAGCACTTAGTAGGAGCTTAATGACTAGGACGATGTGCTTGATGTTCAGCTTCATTCAACACAGTGCCACTTGGAATGGCATTCATGGTGGTGATGGCAAGAAATTGCACCTTTCAGATATGCCTGGGTTCAATGCCATTTTAATTTCTGAATTTGAAGGTGGTGTATTAAGAAAATGCACAGTTCCCATAGCAACAAAGAGTTAAACAGGATGGATATGACTTTAAATAAAAGTTAGAGAAATTTCATAAGTACATTAAAAAAAACTCTATTGTCAAGCTAATAAATACATATATTCTATGAAAAGTAGTTTTAGAAGCTCTCTAAAGATCTTAAAGAGAAGAAAAATAAACTTGATATTGTTTTAAATGTAGGCATTCCCTGCCTGAGAGAAATCTGTGTGCCCATGAGATAGTGATCCTGGGTAAGTTACATAACCTTACTGAGGACAAATTCCTTACATTCCAAGAAACAGCACTATATTACTCTTATGGACCTTTGGAGGATGAACTGAACAATGCATATAAGAACTATAAACATTCATGTAATTTGAATGGGAAGCTAGCCAACACATTCCAAAATAATATCTCTTGTAGCTTGGTCATTCACTGGATGAGGAGCAATGTGTTGATTATGTCTGCTAAGAGACATAAGTTTCATACAAGAAATTGCTTGTGGTTCTGATACAGTTAATGTGTGAATATATCAAGGAGGTGTTAGCTATACAGAATAAAGCATTCCAAAATAAATATGACTGATACACAAGGCATTAGTTTTTTTATCCACAGCTTATTTAAACTTCAATACCTTGTTGAATTTTGACTGACCTTTAATATTGAATGGCTGCTTTTACTTTATGAGCACTGCCTTCATGTTATCACATCAACGGTCAATCCCATGAAGCAGTGTACTCTTTAAGTTAGAATGGAAATATTATGTTTATATTATTTCCTTCCATTACCCATTTGATTTTTTGGACAAATCAGCAATGTGACCAAATTTAATATCATGAACATTGTTGTAACTGGTAGATTTGCTGTATTTTTTTTCAGTTATACACTCAATGCAAACATTTTTTGTCATAATAGTAGGGCATAGTCCCGTACATGTGTTAGAATCCTTGTAGAATACTCAGTATAACCTACTAGATATTAGAATACAAATCTATTAAAATATTCCAATGGCCCCATATATTTTACATAAATGAATGTATAAAGTAATGTATATATATATGCATATGTACATGTACATAGTATAGTAGAGAGATCCAGGTGGGTATCTCACTGTCACTATCTAATCATAGTCCTTACTTGATAGTTTCAGTACTAAAATTAAAAAATAGAAAATACTGTTTTCTTGGGAACTTTGCCTATAAATTAAAAATTAGGGAATTCCAGACAACATTATTCTTACAAATGGCTTGGAGAAACAGATGAACGCATAGAGATGGACATTAAGATAACCAGAGACACAGTGGGAGAGAAAGGTATGAAGAGCAAAGAAGCAGCCATGCAGAGCAGGTGAGAAAAGTGATAGGGAGCCCTGATATTATTGGAGTTTCTGGATTTTGGTGCCTATGCTCCTCCTTACTTTGTGCTTTAGACACCCCCATATCTTTGTTATAAATACATTATTTTGTATCCAATTTATTCAACACTTTTCTCTTCCCAGTGTCTGTGTTGGGAAGCAGTTTTTCGTAGGGTAAAATGGAAGAGTAATTTTGATTCATTTGTTATCTTGTTTGTGTTCTATTGTGTTTTAAGACTTTTACAGTCTTTGGCACTGATCAGGGGAGAGCTTTGCAGAAAGGAAATTGCAGGTAGTAAATTGCACTATTGTGCCCAACATCACCATTTTATTTTCTCCATGTTTAAAAAGAAACAAATACTCTCAACATTTATTGAGCACTTAATGCGTGTCAAACATTGTGCACAGCATTTAACCTACTGTATCTCATTTTCTTGTTCAACAACCTCAGCAGTATTATTTCAGTTTTATAAAACAGGAAACTGAGACTTAAGGGGTTTCTTCCTTAAGTTCTCACAAACTGTTAACCAGAAAGAAGACCCAGAACTCCAACTATTACTACAGAATGCCTTATCATGGGCACAGGCATTTTCAGGAAGTCTTGTTGCCTGAATACATAATTGGTTAGCTGTTTAACTGGCCCCATATCATTATTTTCAGTTAGGATTTTATCAGTTCCACCCCAGGAAGATGAAAAATAAGGTAGGTTGCAAAAGCAGCAGAATTCATTTTCATCTTAATAACCCATTCCAATATTTGACAATCCATTACATCCAATATTTAATGACTTAGGGTTTCAGGGAGTTTCGATATTATTCTTGATTCTCTGAAGAATATTTTTTTCTTTTTATGTATGTAGTAGAAAGAGAAAAGTTTTGGTTAGCTTAGGCTAAATATCACCTTTCACATCAATATGCCATAAAAGAAAATGGTACCTTCTACCATTCCTGAATGAATAGAATCACTTTCTTCATTCACCCAATGGTTCTAGTTCTCAGGCCTGTGATTATGGAAATGGCTCTCCTTGAATCCTTGCCAGGTCTCCATAGATCTTGTCCATTTTTGAATTCAGATGGCTTCAGTTTTAAGGCAGCCGCATTATTATACTGTTTAGCCAAATATTCAGCTCCCACTGAGCCTGGAATAAGGTTTCAGCTCAGTTCAATGTGTGAGAAGCAAATTTTGACATTAAAGTGTAATATATATGAAGGGAGAGAGAGAAAAAAAAGAGACAGAGAGAATGAGAGAGATATGCAAATTTATTTTAATTTGAACTCTGATTTAGCCATATCCTAATGTTTAGAAATCATGCATCTGGACCATAAGTGAGGTCCAGAAAATTAAATTGCATAAGTATAGGGTCAAAATTAAGGAAAATCATTATTTTTCAGTCTATGCTTTCAAAAAGTATAAATTAAATATAATGGAATTATACTATGTATACCTATTAGTGAAGACTATATTGAACTGAAAAAGTTCCAAATGATCAAGAAGCAATTACTTCTGAAGCCCACTTCTCCTTCCCCAAAAGATAAGAACTTTAGCCTGTGTTGATTAAGAAGACTGATGCAGAAAAGGAGCCATTATAGTATAACCAAATCCCACTCATGAGGATGTATATTATTTGGGTTGCATTATTGTTGGTTGCAGTTGTGATGGGTGAGTTATCCTGGGATTTTACTGATATTTTAATTTTCTTCTTCAGTATACTTGAGTTTTAGGAAGATTGGTAAATGTATTTAATACGTTATTTAAATAAGTTAAAGAATCCTAATCAGCAAAAGAGGGCAAGTTGACCTATATTAGATTAGTTTTTCATGTTAGAATCTTCTTTTACATTTGTAAACATTAAGTGAAATGACAGCATATCACTATGGTTATTTTCTCCTAACAAAAAATAAATTGCGACTAAACCCTAACCCACATTTTCTGACTAAGCCAAGCCATCTGCTAATAAGCCCACCAGATACTTTTTTTTTATACCCTGGCTTAATTGATGAACCATTTAATTCCTTTCTTTCGCAGAACTTGAGAGTAAGACCAACTTAAGAAAGATCCTTGAAGGATCCTTTTTTTCCTTAATGATGCAGCTTCCTTGAATGCCACTTAGAAAATCCCAATAACTGTGGGCTCTGGCTTTTCTAAAGTGGAGCACTTTTATGACTTAATGCCAATATCTTATATAATTGATGCTATCCTATCTGTGTTTTGAAATAGTTTCTCTGTAGACAGCATAGAAGATAAATTCTACATCATGCTGTCTTTTTGTCATACACTGAACCTTACATTTCAGTCTGGAAAGAAGTGCCAGAGAAAAAAATGATGCAATTTTCATTGCTTAGTATTTGAGAATTGGTTGTTGTGCAATGTTTGTTGGGCATATCTGTTTATCTATATTATTTGGCATGAACTTTCCAAAGTACAGATTTTAGATCCAATTTTTTCTGTATCGCAGTATGAAATTGAGTGGGCAAAATCTTTATTGCCTTTGTTATGGTTTGGTAATAACGTTTACATTTGGCATAAAGAGGAAAGTATAGCTGAGGCGGACTGTCTAGGGTTCTAAATTGTTACTTTATATTTAAAGGAAACAAACAACAGCTCGGTATCCTGGCAGGTGTCAGACAGGGCTACATACCTCTGGGATACATAGATGGCAGCCTCTTGACCTTTAATAATATCTCAGTCCTACTATTACTAAAACACCACCTACTTATCCTCTGATAAGTGCATTTGAACTTGTCAAAAGAGGATCACAACCTACAAGTAGATAACAGGAGAACAGTGGGGTTTATTTTCTTGTTTGACAACAATTCTAATAAGAACCTATAAAAAAGGCAACTTAAAAATTAAGTTAACTCAGGCAGAGCACAATAAAAATCAATCACCTAAAATGCTCCATAATTGATATGGTGAATGCTGAAAACTTACAGTTCCTTAAGTAATTTATATATAGTCAGGAAAATGGCATTTAGTCATTTGCAATTTCATATGCTTGTTGCTGACAATAGATTATTAACAAATTCATGGTGAATGATTTTGAAATATCTGGGAAGCTTTCTAGCTTAGATTATCAATTTGGGTAATTGTATAGGACAATGGAGCTCCCAGGGTGATAGTTTTAGCTAATCTAAGCAAAGGCATACCTTCAGCTCCTTAAATGGATGAACATGTATTGACGCCAGTGAGTGATCGAATATTAAGCAGCAGAATAGTATCACTTTAGGGTTTTAAGAATTTTGTATAACAAAACCGTAGGTTGTGTATGAGCCCCAATGTATTGGGTGTTGCAGATAATTGAATAGCATACCCGTCTCAACTTTTGTATATAGGTGGCAGTGCCATTTTGTAAACATATGCCAAAGATCAAGGCATTGAACACTTGCAAATGTCAGGTTTCAAAGTAGAATTTTAAGCCCTCTCTTCAAATATGAAAAATTGAGGTTATTCCACACTTATCCTGACAAATTTCCTATTACTCCTGGATTTATTTTGCTTTAGTCACCTGAGTTATTACCTAAGGTTCAGAGGTCAATGTAAATTTCAGCTTAAAACATAAATTAATTTATGTAATAAATATATTACTTGGAGGCATTATCTTTCCATTAACTTATAACTACAGATTGTGATTTTATTGTTTTGTTTTTGTTTTGCTCTGCTACTCCTAAGGAATTTCTTTCCCTTATTCATTGGAAACCATTCCAGTGGCTGAGAAGCCAGTATCTTAGACCAGTCCTTACTTAACCCTTTATTTTCTGCCTTTATATTACTCTTTTTTTCAATCCTTCCACAGAATTAAGGATATACATCCTATTGCCCAAACCCACCCTCACAATCATCCTGTAAGGTAACGGTATCCACGGTTGAGGAGACTGGGGCTCAGATATTTCAAGTTACTTATTGGGGTTACTTGGGTCATTTACAGCAAAGCAAGGAATACAGTCCAAGAAATTCTCATTCCTCATCCAATTGGAAGGAATTCCCATCATGGCTTTGTTATTCTTCAAGTGTGTGACAAATAGAAATGTCATATAATGTCTCAGTGTCAGGGAGTTCTCATCTTTAAAATATAATTATCTAAGAACTTTTCAGGGTTGATGTGTAGATATGAGATAATAAAAGTATAGTACCTGCTATATAGTAGGTGCTCAAAAAAAGTTAATTTTTTAGTTCTGTCATTAATGTTATCATAACCATAATATATTGTGTCTTCTTTATAGGCTGAAAATCATATGTTCTATTCTTCTGACTTCCTCCAGGAGTTTTAGTGCATTTATTATAACCATCTAAAAAATTCCAGGGACAAAATGCTATGGCTTTCCTGACTTGGGACTATCAGCAATTTTTTT
>JAQZBX010067691.1:0-15883 GCA_029593785.1 Cabassous unicinctus
AAAAAAAAAAAAAAAGAACCCATGAGACTGACCTGTATACTAATGTCCCCTTCACACTCTTTCTTATACTTCCTCGGAAGTGTCTCCACCTCGCGAATGTCATCAATCGTGACTTGCTGAGGCAGCACCTCAAACAAGGACGTTAAATACATAATTATGGATTTCTTGTCAGGAAGCTGCACGGCAACATCTAAACGGGGAATAAGGCAGGAGCCCGCCTGAATTAGATGTCCAAAAGACGTGGATCGCTCAATAGTGCTGGAAAATAACCTCCTCTCTACCCATAAACAATACCTAATATAAATTTTTGCAATCTCAGAGCCCAGTAAATTGTCATTTCAAATAATAATATATGAGACAAAGTCAAAGAAGATTATTTTTGTTCTATATCCCATTTCCTAAAAAATCTTCCCTAAAAGCTTCCACAAAACGCTCAAAGCTAAGCTGCCATTCAAGATAATGACACAGACTTTATTGATAACTATGAAATGAGTCTAGAATTCTATCCTGCATCATTGGAAACTAAAGTTTTCATATCATATGGAAGACACTCACAAAAAAAACACATTTTAATGAACTAAATGAAACACTGAATTATCTAATAATTGTATTTTCTTAAAACTTTTAAGTCTTACTCTAATGTAGATTACTCTCCAATAACATAATTAAATTTCAATCCAAAGGATCCTATAATTTGCTGAGTAAAAAGATTCTAGTACTATGTCTATAACAAAATGACTTTCAGTTATCCTTCAAAAGGAAAAACTCTTCTCAATTATCATAATTCATTCTAAAAAGGGAAAGAAAACACCGCTTTTGAAACATTCAAAATCATAAATCAAAATCGAGGTTGAAATTAAATATTGAACAATACCTTCAGGATCTAACAGCTTTTCGATTCCCAAATAATTTTGAGCCTTGCTGAAGGCGTGTTCAAGTCTCTCAGTCGGAGACATGTTGACGACTCCGTCCCAGCTGAAGAGATCAGGTCTGAAATCAGCAGGCAAATAAAAAGCAATGAGGATGGACTGTGTGGAGACAAGGCCGTCACCGCAAATGGTTGACTCATTTCAGAATCCAGAGTGTTTGATTTGTGAGTTGATAAAAAGAATCTATCCTTTCAGTTGTAACTCAAAGGCTTGTCCAATATATAACATTGAGAGCAATTTACAAATAAGAAAACAACAGGTAGCACAGCCTAAAGTTCTCAGATTGGTTAAACATGCAGGGTACAATTTCCAGGGTAACCACTGAAAGACAAAGATGGCATTTAATACGTCCCCAGAGGTAAAAGACAAAGTGGGAGGGATGTGGGCTCTATCACCACAAAGGAAGGAAAAGCAAAACACAGCAAAGAAAAAGAAATGAGAAGCGAAAATATGATGGTGAAAACAAATCTAAATACATCGGTTACCACAAGCAACGGAGGCGGAGCAAGCCCCCAGGGAAAAGAGCGAGAAGAGAAAAGCCGGTGCCCAGCGAGCCACAGGATCCTCCTCAACAAAAGGCCCTGGAGGCGCCACTCACTATCGTCTGTCATTTCATTTGTCTTGATTTTCTTTTAACCCCACAAACTGGACGTTACTGCTCCTTTGATTTACCCAAAACTGATCCCTTTCTTTGCACACTACCTGTTCTTGTACCTGAGACCCACCAACCTTCTGGATCTTGCCTCTCCCACCATCCTCCTTCCCAGTTCCCTCTCTGATTTCATCTCCTAAGACACACACATGCACACACGCACACACACGCACACACATGCACACACGCACACACACACACACCATCACATGCTCGTACCTCCTTCCCTCCTGCCTGATGCATTTTTCTTTGAGTAGTTGTCACTTATAGACACTCTGTAACTTGTGTTTTTATTTTATTATTGTCCGTATCTACTGGAATGTGAGCTCCACAAGACAGGAGCTGTCTGCTTTGTTCTCTGCTGTACATGCTGAGAAGACATTCAACTAATATTTGCTAAATCAATTCATTAATAAAGGGAAAAAGTATTGGTAAAATTCAACAGGTTTCCTGATACACTCTGCTAACCAGCCAGGCTCAGAGGGTAGGCTAAACTGATGGGGGGGGGCCTTTCTTTAATCTGATAGAAGGTATATCAAAAAAACTACAGCAAAAATCATACTTACGGTAAAACATTAAAAGCAACTCATTATCAAGAACAAAACATTTTGTAAAGGGCAAAAAACCAACAAAGAAATAAAACCATAATAATTCATGGACGTTCTACCAAAAAACATCTACAGAGGGTGATTGATAAGTTTTGGTAATGGATGGTGGTGATGGAGGTATAACACTGTCAATGCAATTAATGTCCATAAATTGTACACTAGGAAGTGGTTAAAATGGAAAATTTTAAATTGTTGTATATATGTTACCAAAATAAATTAAAAACAAAAACAGAGAACTATACAACACAAAGAATGACCTCTAATGGAAGCTATGGACCACAGTTAACAATGTAATTATAGTAATTATAGTAATAGTTCATCAATTGTAACAAAGGCACCACATGACTGCAGAATGTTAATAATGCGGAAAACTGTATGTGAGAGAGCGTATGTGGACTCTGGACATTCTGTACACTTTTTCTGTTAACTTATAATTTCTCTAATAAAAGAAAATTCTTAAATCTACAGGCAAACTTACTAAAATATGTAAGAATTTAAGTTTCCAAATTTAAGATGTTAAAGATGTAGAAAAGTCCACTGCATTTTTATGTCAGTAAAGAACCTATAGGAAATGAACCTTGAAATAACAAATCTTTTACAATAGCAAGAACATAGAACAAATTTTGCTTTTCACATTTAAACCCTCACTGCATTTGGAATTTATTTTGGGGTATGGTGCAGGTGTGGGGGAAGGATCTCACTCACTAATTTACATATGGGTGACCAGTTGTCTCAGAAGTGTCTACGCTTAATTGGTGATATGTTTGGTTGCCTATCAGATTTCCCTACATAATGCATCTATCTCTGAGCTCTTTATTCTATTAGCTGAACTAAATAAAAATGTCATTTTTTTGTAGGTCAAAAATAGTCACATATTGGCAATTTCATGTGGTCCAACCTGTTATACAGGTGTGTTTAAGTAAAGAACTACATACATTTCGTACATTAATGCAGCTTCATCGTTGGTCCTAGTCTCCGTTTGGAAGCCCTTCAGCCTGGTTCTCTTCCTTCAGGGCTGAACTGGCTATTTACTACTGATCTTTCATCTTACATATAATTATATATAATCTGCTTACAATTCATGAATAATCATTTGGCTATTTTTTATTGGAATTGCACTGAACTTATAGACTTTTACCTCTTTGGTATGAGAATAAATGCTAACACGATTGTTTGTAAATATCACCAGTTAATGCTGAGTGAGTGGGGTCCAACTGTACACATAAATGTGGAGGAAAGCCAGGGACGCCGCCCTTCGCATTTGTGGCCTCAGGGACAAAGTCCCGATGGGTAGCGTGCCTCCCAATTCCTCTCCTTAGCCTTTCGGGAGACATGGGCAGAGAGGGGGCAGTGCTGGGGAGGGGGCTTCAGGAAGAAGGAGCCGTGAGGCAGGGGAGGTCAGGTGGCCACGGCCCACCCAGCAGCGCCCAGCCTCTCACTTGTGCCGGTGGAGCAGGGCGTTGAAGGCCAGCCCGTCTGCCCAGCTGGTGGTGAAGTTGAGCACGTTGACCTGGCGGTAGGGCCGCGTGGACTGGCGCACCCAGCTCAGCAGGATCTTCTCGCTGTTGGTCTGCTGCAGGTCCAACATGACGTCCTTCATGACGTCCTTGACCTGTGGGGAGGAAACACCTGCCTAGCAACTTCATAAAAGCACTTGGCTCGAGCCCCCCAATAAAGAATATTGCATTCGTGACCCATTATGAGTCAGGGAACTGGCATGCCTTTCACCCCAAATTTTCCCTTTAGGATCTGGAAAGGTAAGTAAATTTTTAACAGCAATTTTTGGGGGGTACTTGAATTTAGATGTGATTTTTACCCCACCTTCATATACAATACTGAATTTTCTACATTTTAAATAATACTTGTGTTATGTTTGATTGCAATGTACACAACTTCCAGTTACAAAAAGTAGTATTTTAATATCGTACATTTACAAAGAACTTTTAATAGGAAGATAATTCAATTTTTATTTTCTACAAAAACAGAATGACAACAAAATCAAAGAATAAAGAAACTTTCTTGACGGCAATAATTTAAATCCAGAACACAATTTTAAATTATTTTTCAAAAGTAGTACAATGTTTTAAGGAAGTGCTCAAAGAATAATGATACATCAGAGGGACTCAGGAGCCAGCCTCAATGGGCTCTCACTAGCCAAATCTGGACAATTTGAACATCAAATAAATAATGATAGCAAAAGATTATAACCTATTGAGTTAGTGAAACTACATGAGTCTACACCGATACACATATACGTGAATGAATGGATAGATAAGATACACAGATAAACGGGAGACCAGGGAAAGTTCTTTAAAGGTAAAAAGCCGATGTAGATGGAATGATGAAATAGAAAATTACTACTGAAATTAGAAAACCACTATTGAATGATGAAATGTGAAAATCACTATTTGCCAACCATCAAAATAATAACTGATCAAGGTCAGAATTATCAATGGATGCTAAAACTAATAGATAAAAGTTTGCAAAAGACCTGAAATTGGACACAGTTTCAAAGTATCTCCCCCACAAGCCACTTTTTAATCACAAAGGGTAGTTGCTTTGCAGTGGAGAAACCTGGCAGACACCACCTAAGGCAAAGGATCACAGCTCAGCTCACGGGCATCCTGTGCCTCCTGACTCCACGTCCGGAAGGACTCGGCCTCGCTTTGCGGCAGCCCTGCCAGAATGAATGGCCCCGACTGAATCATGAGCCAACATCAGCCAAACATACTGAAGGGCATTCTACAAATACCTGGGCAGGGCTCTCCCGAAGTATCAATACCATGACACAAAGAAAGCCTCAGAGACCGTTCCAGAACAAAGAGCTCTAATGAGGCAAGATGGATGCAGTGCATGATACAGGACTTTGTTTGGCTAAAAAGGATATATTTGGGGCAACTGACAAAATCTCAACAAGATGTGTAGATTACATAATTGTATTGTTTCGTGTTATTTTCCCGATTTTGGTAAGTATATGTTATTATTCTAGCTTATGATGTGACTATTATACTGTGGTTATATAAGAGAATACCTTGTTTTTAGCAGAATTCTTTCCTTCTAGGAAATACACAGTGAAGTATTTAAGTGAAGAGAGAAAGAAAAAGAATGCAGAAATATAGAAAACTTAATTTGGGAATCTGAGTGGATGGTATCTGAGAATTCTTTGAGCTACTCTTGCAACTTTTCTCTACAAGCCTGAAATTATGTCAATTTCCTTTAATGTAATATGGAAAAGTGAGTGCTTTTTTCCTATGCCAGAAAAATAATGTGTTAGGCTTTTCTATAGCAAACAATAAATTTTCAATTTCTATTAAAAAGTGATTAAATCTTTCCCACCTGCCAGTGCAAAATGATGCTCCACAGTAATCCCAGAGTGAGTTTGTGATTTCCATCGACAATATCTGTGCCTCCAATATTCACTAAATCCACCTGTTAAAGTGAAAAAGTAACTTTTAAGACCATTTCCCCACAGAAGCCCAGATTTTCATTTTGGCACATTTGGCCAACAATATAAGTGAATGATACGATAAATTTCATTTTAGAGAACTAGGTAAAGCTAAATCTCAAAAGCACATGGTTTATGATAGATCAATAATCAGAAAAACCATGACATTTAAGAAAAATGCTCCAAAAACCTGCTGAGGCCAATGCACCAGCTCCCCAATAAGCAAAGCCAGCGCCCCCCAAGCCCCAAAGCTCACGTCCCAAGCTTACGCTGTTCTGGTGTAAGACCTGCAGCACCCTGTTGACGTTGTTTAAAGCATGGACCCGCGTGGAACCGCGCTCCTTTGGCTGGAAATAAAACACAAAGACCAGTGAGCAGAGCTTCTCTTCACGTGCCTGGGCGGCACTGAGCTGCAATGTGGCTCCGTCGCTTGGCACGCACAGCCCTCGGCTCCCGAGCTGTGGCTGGTCACGCTGGCCCCCTCGGAGTGGCGTCCACAGCACGCAAACTCCCCAGCCGGCCCCCTCGGAGGTCGTGGTTCCCTGACCTGCCCACACACCGGAGTCTCCCAGGACCTTCAAAGCCCTGATACCTAAGTCCTACCCCAGCCCTGAAGACGGGAACTGGTCTGGGGCATGGGCTGGGCTTTAGAGACTTTCAAAGATTTCTGTGGTGATGGTCATGTGCAGAGAAGTTTGGGGACCCACGCTGTGGGAGCAAAGCTCTGTGGAATCAGCTGGCCGGGACGCAGCGGGCGAGACGCTCGGCCACACTGCTCCCGTGTGGGCAGAGCAGGGTCCCCAGGGCTCTGGCAGGGAAGGGCAGGAACTGCCACCTGGGAGAGGGCAGCTGGGCAGCTGCTCTCTGGCACTCTGGAGGGGAATCTGATCCGGGGAGAGCGGCATTCCCTGCAGGCACCCACCTACCACCCGGAAGCAGAAGGGAAAGTGGTCACAACACGCTTTGGCAAGAAAGGACGGCATCTTCAGGAGTACACGTCTCTGCCTTTTATATTAATTTTCCCTCTGTGTTAACGGCTGTCCCCATGAAATGAACCCTGCACATTAGCACAAGTATTTATTGCTGCCTGAGCACAGCGGACCTTACACAAAACAAGAAAACCTGAATAAAAATAAATGCCAGAGTTTTAAACAACTATTTTTCAATATTTGTAAAAGAACGCCTAAATGCGTCTGGGTACACGCTCCGCCGATGATGCCTGTTTCACGTACCCACTCTTCTTTGTAACCCTCAGTGTGGACTGCCTCGGAGTAATAAATATTTAAGGAAATTGTATCTTTGATGAAAATAGAGCCCTGAAGAAAGCATAAACATCGCTCTATCAAATAATTAGCTAAAGCATTTTTTAATATTCCTATTTCAGCCTTTACATTTTAAAGTTGTTTTATGGCTTGAATTACACCCCTAGAAAGACATGTTCCCACGGCTGTGAACCTGTTTGTAAGTAGGACCTTTGGAAGGTTTTAGTTAGCACGAGGCCAAGTGGAGCAGGGTGGAGTCCCGTAAGGAAAGGAAGTTTGGACGCAGTGAGCGACACGGAGATGACGGCCACGTGAGGGAGGCAGAGGTCGAGTTACGCCACAACCCAAGAAACGTCATGGACAACCAGCCGTGACGGGAAGCCAGGGAGCGGCCCGGAAGGTTCTCCCCTCTAAAGGGGGCTGCCCTGCCGACCCCTGGCCTTCCGTGAGACAATACACCTCTGTGGTTTCAAGTCACCCGGGGGCGTACTTGGTTGTTACAGTTTGGGGTACTTGGCAAACTACGACAGACACCCACAGGGTCTTCAGTGTTGGCAAGGACCAGACCACCCATCAGCCATCAGCGCCTCCCTACCAGCGACGACCCCGTGAGGCCCTCGAGGAGATCCAGCAGCTTCCGTCCATCTCTGAGGTCTGTGAACATGTCACCGATGGGTGGCTTCCCACTCTAGAGAGAAAAAAGCAAGACATGAGTTATCCAGCAGCAGGAATTCCAGATATAACTGGCCAAGAAATGGGTCGTTTCAGTTGTTCCTGAGAAAATGCCCTGGATGATCTGCAGCTCTTCAAGCTTTCCCGGCACAGAAAGAACAAGCTTAAATGCAGAGAATATGGAGTCCCTATAATACACACTTTAAGCAGAAAGGCAGAGTTTGCTGTTTTTCTTAGAAAGGGAGGGAAGATGGAGCGATGGATGAATACTCGCGTCAGCGAGCAGGCAGCTCTGGGCGCCAGCTCGTCCGCCATCGCCCTCTGCACACTGACGGCGTCTCGCCACCTCCATCAGGGCCCATTCGCCATCCAGCTCAGCCTTCAGGGCCGACGTCTCTGAAGACCTTCTGGCTCTGAGGCCCTAAACAAAAGCCTGGGCTTGGGCTTTTATTTTTATTCTATGGTGGCAACACATATATAACGTAAAATTTGCCTTCTGAGCCATTTTTACATGAACCGCTCAGTGGCATAAATTACATTCACAATGTTGCACAATCATCACCACCATCCATTTGCACCACTGCTTCATCACCCCAAATAAACCCTGCACCCATTAGGCAAGAACTCCCCGTTCCGCCACACACCCCCGCCCCTGGAAACCTCTAACCTACTTCCTGTCTCTAAGAGCCTGCAGAGTCCAGCTAGTTCACGTAAGTGGAATCATACAGTATTTGTGCATTTGTGTTTGGCTTCCTTCCCTCAGCACCACGTTTCAAAGCCCATTGCTGGCCCGGCTCAGAACCCCATTCCCGTTAATGGCTGCAGAATAGTCTATGGTGTGGCTACAGCCCATCCTGTTTATCCTCTCCTCGGTCCACGGACACTTGGGCAATCTCTACATTTCAGCTATTGTGAAAAACGCCGCTGTGAACATTGGCGCACACGTATCTGTTTGAATTCTGAGTTCCTGTTTTCAGTTATGGGCATATATGGCTTATGGTGATTCTATGCTTAACTTTTAGAGGAACTGGCAAACTGGTTTTCACAGCAGTTGTGTCATTTTACATTCCCACCAGCAAAGCAATGCACAAGGATTCCAACACTTACTTTCCCTTTTATTTTATTTTATTTTTTTTAATAACAGCCATCCTGGTGGATGTGAAGCAGTATTTCATTGCGGTTTGGTTTTAGCTTTTGATTGCGGTAACTGATCTAGAGCACATTTTGATTTGCATCTCCCTGACGACTAAGGCTGTGGAACATCTTTCCGTGTGCCGAGAAGCCCTGCTCTTAATCCACGTCAACCACTAACTAGCTCGTGCGCCAGCTCAGCCATGTATGCTCATTCGACGTCACAAGTTATTGTGAAGATCAGATAATTTTATATGAAAATGCCCTGAAAACTAAGCAACAGGTGCTGTGCTAAGTATAACAAGTACTGTACTAGGTCATATGGAAATATTCCCTCCAATAGGAAATCTCCTTGGAGATTAAGAGTTCTAGTTCTTGACAGTAATAACAGTGTTTTCTAAACAATAATTACTTATCGTCCTCATTTCTCACTTTTTAAAAAATGTACATAGCAACCATATAAAGCAAAATTTGACACGGAGCGTGAAATAGAAGAGGGGCCAGGAGCATTGATTTGTCCCCGACAGCCACGCCTTACCCTGTCCCCTGCCCCTCCTGAGTGCTTACCTGTCTTTAACTCATGTAACAAACAGGCAACTAGGATTTCTACCCCAGGCCTTTGCGTGGTTCGTGAACAATGAATGAGGGAGAGCAGGGCAAAGCCTTCAGCACAGCGGCGGTAAAGAGGGAACTGTGACTTGTCTGAACCTGGAACAAGCTGCTCTTCAATTCCAGCTGCCACTGGCAGGTACAGGGACCCCCAGGGTACCTCCACCTGTGACGCAGGTGACACATTCCAGAGTGCGGCTCCAGGAAGCAGAGCCAGACACTGCCCTGCTGCTGGGGTGAAAGCCAAGGGCAGGGCGGCCTCTCCAGCTGCTGCCCTTCACCCTCACCAACCGCCCAAAGGGCAGTCGAGCCAATCGGCCACCAAGTGCCCAAGTGCCCGCCAGGGAGCGTTGGACAACCCTGGTCCTGGACCAGAGAAGAGGCAAGAACAGAAGAAAAGGAAGGACAGAGGGACACGGGGAAGACCAAAGCCCAGGGAGCGAATGAGCGCATCGAGGCACAGGGGGACCTGGGCGTACCGACACCTGTGGCTCAACCACGTCTGCGCGAGTCACCCGTCCCAGATCCACTATCCAATTTCCAAACACAAATAAAATAGCATGGCATAAAATAAAATAAACGTAAAAACAACGCCCAAAAAAGAAAATAAAATGAAGGTAAATAACCATCCACATTACAACAATTACAGGTGCCCATCAAGCACCCGCTCTGGAGACGTGAGGTCTCTCCTCCGGGCAAGTTCCGTGACCTCTCTGCATGTCTGTTCATCTGGTAAGAACGAGGACGACAGATGCTCAGTAAGGGCTGGATGTTATCACTCACATCACAAACATCACTTTAGACTTTCTCCTGCCATGAAAGAGACATAAAGTACCAGCAGTCTCCGGAAAGACTCGTAAAGCCAAAAGGTCCTCTCAAAAGGAACCCAGTTTCAACTCAGAGGGGACTGCAAATGCCAAGCTCCCCAACTCCACGACAGGTAGGCCGTATCACTTACAAACCCAACCAGGGACACAAGAGCACGCCTCGTGCCCCTCGCGGGTGAGGGGAGCTGGCAGCAAACCCACCGGCCCTGCCTAAGCTCCTGCGCTCCGTGACCGAGCAGACCCGTCAGGGGCATTCGTGCTTCCTGGAGGCGACACACGCTCCCTCTCTCCCGTCCAGTTCATCCATGTCCTTACTGAACAACTACTCTGAGAACGGCTCCTGGTAGGACGTTGTGGTGACTACAGAGACGGCAGCGACCAGTTCCAGAAGCCAACACCCACGCACGGGTAGTCACTGCTCCTGTTTCTAAAAAACAAGCAGTAACAAGAGCCCCATCTCTTTCTTCAGGTTGCCAGTTTCAGGGCGATAGCGACGACTCTCAGATAGGAAGCCGCTTTCCCCGTACTTCTTCCCCAGAGTGACGTTACAAGGGTGTACATCCAATGGCCCCCTGAGAAGGGGCTGACGAGGGCGAGACCCAGCCCGAGAGCCTCTGCACGGAGCAAAGCGACGGTGCCTGGACGCATGTAGAGATCAAATCCAAAGCCGTGGCTCAAGCCTTACGACAACACATGCACGTGGCCAGTGTCTACAAAACACTGCAGAGTCCAACGGATACAGCCAGGCAGGCCCCACAGACAGACGGCCAAGGCCATGGGCTCCTCTGGAGCCCTGGAAAGTAAGATGGCACCACAGGTGCGGCGACCCGGTGCCCGCGCTCTCCAGCAGGGCCTGGCAAACGCCTTCCGTGATGGCCAGAGAGTGAAGGGTCAGTTCTATCAACCAGACGTCTCTCTGGCTACCACGCAATGCTGCCATTGTGGCATGAAAGTGCCATGGACATGTACCCGGATGAGCACGGCTAAGTTCCAATAAAACTTTATTGTGGACACAGAAAGTTGGATTTCATCTCACTGTCATGAAATATGATTCTTCTTTTCCTTTTGTTTCAATTATCTAAAAATGCCAAAAAAAAAAAAAAAAAAAAAAACTCCTTACCCTTCTTAGCTTATGGGCTGTACAAAACCAGGCAGAGAGGCATGAAATGTCCAAGACACCCGGTGCTTCATATGGCCTCAGCGATTTATCAGATGTGTTATCTATTTCTTCCTAATAGCACTTCAAGGTGGACCTTGCGTCTTCCCCACTTTACAGGAGAGGGAACTGAGGCACAGGAGCCCAGCAAGAGGCGGACCCAGAACGTGACACCACGAAACAGGCTCAGAATCCACGTGCCCCGCTGGGGCCGACGCACAGGGGTCCTGGGGCCTGGAGGGAGGGTGGCGGGGAAGGAAAGACTTCCCAAGCAGGGCCAAGGAGCAGGTCGCACATCCGCGGACTCCCAGACAGGCTCTTCCTCCAGAGCACACAGCTCGCAGGCGGCCCACTGCTGTCCTATGCCAGGCGCGTGACTCGGGGCCGCACTGGGAGACAGCGCACAAGTGCCAGGAGTCAGCTTCCCATAAAATAAAAACCGGTTTTCCAACAGGTCGCCTCTCCTTTAGAGTTTTCAGTGCTGTTTGTCGAGGCTTCTCTGACAGAGAGAATACAGTTTAATAATTCAGTGGGGTAAGCGCTGGGTCTCTGCAGAAACGCCGAGCTCTGGCCGCCCTCCCCACTCACAGGAGAGGGCGTCCAGGGTTTTCCTACAAACACAAAGGGGACCAGGTGAGATGCCTTGAAGAGGGATGGGTACACCCTGGGAGGCACTGAACCTGAAATTACAAGGCAATATGGCCTGCATCTGGATGGCGTGTGACCGCCGGCCGTCCCCGCATCACTCTCCCCACAGCGCCTTCCACTCTCCCTAACGCCACTTCTAGCCACACCCCAAGCACACCACTGGCCTGGAGGAGAGAAGCCAGGTCCACAGGGCAGCTGGGGGAGCAGACGCCCATGCAGACAGCACGGCCACGTGGAGCAGGGCCAAGGACGCAGCCGTGGCCTGGACAATGCCGGGGCGCCAAGGCCCAGGGGACTGCCATGCAGGCAACCAGGCCCACAGCTGCCGGACATCACATTTTTCAAAAGAAGCTAGAATCTGAATTGTTTTGTGTAATCTCCTGATGTGTATTCGTTCCTAAAGCAGAGTGCTGGACAAGCAAATCCAGTCTAAGGCAGACCGGGTCTGGGTGATGGACTGGCACAGCACAGGGAGGGGAACGTAATGTGAGCGAACGGCAAGTCCCTGTGCAGAGGGCACACGCGTGCACACACACACACACAAGTACACACACGTGCATGCACATGCTCAGCAAAGACGGCATCCTGTCGCTTGAAGGTTGGTGGACTAAGTGATAGAAAACCTGGTCTCCGGGTTTCTTCTGCTAGCTCATGTTTTACGTGGCTCTGCATCACTGTGCAAAGTCGCTGCTGGCATTCGCTAGGCTGCTATAAGCAGCCACCATGAAACGGGCTGGCTTTAACTGTGGGAATTTACCAGCTCACAAGCTTACAGTTCTGAAGCCGTAAGAACGTCCAAATCAAGGCGTCGATCAAAGCGTTGCTTTCTTCCCAAAGACCGGCTCCCGGCGCTCCCCAACCCTCTGCCACATGGCAAGGCACATGGTGGCAACTGGTGGGCTCTCCCTTCTCTTCCAGGTTCCGGTGCTTTCTGCTTCTTGCTTGTGTGGCTTTCTCTCCTCCTCTCTCCACATTCATCCCCTTTATATAGGGCTCCAGTGAGAGGATTGAGACCCACCCTGGGCCACGTCTTAACTGAATTAACCTCCTCAAAAAGTCCTACTTAAAATAGATTTACACCCACAGGAATGGATTAGCTTTAAGTACATGATTTTCTGGGGTACATTCAGCTCCAAAGCAACACTCTCCACCTTCTGGACCCCAAAAAGACATTCTTTCTACCTGCAAAATACATTCATTTCATCACAATATCCCCAAAGCCTTAAGCAATTTCAGTAAAAATGCTAAGTACAAAGTCTCATCAAAATTGGTTACAGGTGTGATCTGCCCTGGGGCACAGTTTCCCTCTGTCTGTGGACCTGTGAAACCTAGAGGACAAGTTATTTGCTTCCAATACACAGAAGAAGGACAGCAAAAGGATAAACGTTCCCATTGCCATAGGGAGAAACTGGAAGGAAAACAGGGATCACATGTCCCAAACAGTTCTGAAACCCTGCAGGCATTCTCCATTAGATTTCAAGGTCTGAGAGGCATCCATGGAACAATCCTAGTCCTCCGGGCCTGAGGGAGCAGCAGCCTCACCCTTTGCAAGGGCTTATGCAGTGACCATGCTCTCCCAAACACTGGGTGAAGGTTTCAACATCTTCAGGTATTGGGGTGACAACAGGCTTTCTGCTCCACCCTCATCAGACACTGGGGCGGCAGCCAGACTCTCCGCAGCCCCCCAGGCATCTGAGAAGACTGGGGTGGCAGCGCTCATCCTAAACAACAAGGCAGAAGGCCCGCTGTCTCCAAGCTCCACAGCAGACTCTCCCTTTCCACGTACATGGTGGGGTCCACTCCCTTGGCCCAGGAAGATGTCTCCAGTCCAGACTCCAGGCTGGGAGTGGTTCCGTTCACACAGATCTCTCAAAAACCTTGTCGGTTTTGCATGTAGTTAACAGGGGTCCAAACCATCAGACAAAAGAACCTTCCACAGATCCTTCTTGGATAACTGTATTTTCAATCCTGACTGGTTCCATGTTCAGTTAAACCCCCACATGGAGCACTAGTCTCTGGCGACTCGCTTTCCAGAAGCTCCAAATTTTCCAAACCATCAATTTCTGGATTCTTTGTACCCAGGAGTTCAGTTCTCAGCTTATCCATTTCCTCACATTTTACTATAAGCTCTAAGGAGAAACCAAGCAGCACTTTCCATATTTAGTTTGGAAATCTCCTCAGGTAAATATCCAAGCTCATCACTTTCAAATTCTGCTTCCATCCTACATCAGGAGTCAATTTTGCCAAGTTCTCTGCCACTTTAAAACAAGGGTCACCTTTCTTCCAATTTGCAATGACGCGTTCATCGTTCTGTCCAGGGCCTCACTGGAAGTACCCTTAGTGCCCATGCTTCTACCACAGTCTCTTCAACGCGATCTAGGCCATTTCTATCAAGCCCGTCACAACTCTTCCAGCCTCTGCTCATTACCCAATTCCAAAGCCATTTCCACATTTTTGGTGTTTGCAATAGCAGCACCCCATCTTCCTGATACCAAAATCTGTCTGAGTTTCCTAGGCTGCTGAAAGTGGTACCATAAAATGGGTTGGCTTTAACTATGGAAATTTATTAGCTTACAAGCTTACAGTTTTGAGGCCATGAGAACACCCAAATCAAGGCACTGATCAGGACAATGTTTTCTTCCCAAAGAGCAGCTCCCAGCGACCCTGGACTCCTGAGTCACATGGCCAGGCACGTGGCGCTGTCTGGTCTCTCCTTCTCTTCGGGTTTCACTGCTTTCGGCTTCTGGCCTCCGTAGCTTTCTCTCTCTTGCCCTCTCAGTAGTCATACTGTTTATAAAGGGCTCCAGTAAGAGGATTAAGACTCACCCTGGGCCACGCCTTAACTGAGGTAACCTTTTCAAAGGGTCTAACTTACGGTAGATTTACACCCACAGGAATGAATTAGCTTTAAGAACATGATTTTCTGCAGTACATACAGCCTCAAGTCACCAAATTAATAAAGTGTGTGTGTGTATGTATATATATATATTTAAAGAATGGTATCGCTAGTTGAGATAAAGCTAATTGGTAAGACTGGGTTCATCTCAATTTTGAATTTTGTAGCTTAATCAATGAAATGAAGCCTGGAAGCTTCCAGATATGCTTCTTGACCCAAGAGCAGGAGAACGAACATACTGATCCCGGATCTGGCTGAAAAGATTGAAAGACCTGAGGGGACCAGTAACCACCTTGTGGGTGCATGAAGCCCTGCACCCCAGAAAACAGGTTCTTAATTTCAGTCCATTCCTGTGGGTGTCAACCCTTGTAAACAGGACATTCTGATGAAGCTACCTCAGCTAAGGGGTGGCCCAGCTGACTCAGGACAGGTCTTAATCCTATTACTGAATGCGTTATAGGGAAGGCCACAGGGGCCAGCCAGAAGCTGGAAGTCAACGGGACTAGACGAGAAAGAAGAAGATGCTGCCATGTGCACTGCCATGTGACGGAAACGCAAAGGAACCCCAAAGATTGACAGCCAGCCGAAAGGTACAAGCCTTCTAGCTTCTGAAACCCGGAGCCAATAAAGTCCTGTTGTCGAGCCAGCCCCTTGTATGGTATTTGTTTTAGCAGAAATGAAGACCCAGATAAGAGGAACCACAGGATGTACAACAATCACCCAAAGAATGAGGGAGAGATGCCACCGGCCACTCTCCTTAAGGATTCAGCATGGTCAGCACAAGCCCCCAGGAGCTGAGAAAGGCGCCCCGCCACACAGAAGCTTGCTTGGAAACAGAGAGGGAAAAGGGAGGGAGGGAGGAGGGAGGAGGGATAGAGAGAGCAGAGAAACAAATGGCTCTGGGGGCTACAGGGAAAACCTTTCTGGAATCAAATCAATAAATGAGCACCCACCTTACAAAACACAAAATACCATAATACAAAGCTAAACCCAATGGTACTTTCCTCATCACCAGTCATACAGACATGGACAGCCTTTTCACCTTGAC
>JAQZBX010067692.1:0-15896 GCA_029593785.1 Cabassous unicinctus
CTACAGCAAACATTAAGTACATCCCAGTCCTACCTAGATTAAAATAAAACCCTACTCTAAAAGCCTAATTTCCTCAGTTCTTATTAACAGGTATATCATGCCTGACTTACAATAAAAAATTACAAGGTATGCTAAAAGGTAATAAATAACAGTCTTGAAAAAAAGACAAAAAGTAGCATTAGAACTAGATTCAAATATGACACAGATGTTGGAATTCTCAGATAGGAAATTTAGAATAACTCTGGTAAATATGTTATGGACTATGGAAAAGGAAGACAAAATGTAAAAAACTAAAATGGGTAAGTAATCAGAGAGATGGAAATTCTAAAAAAGAATCACAAAGGAAATGCTAGACATAAAAACACTATGGCAAATGAAGACTGTCTTTGATGGGTTCATCAGTAGACTGGACGTGACTGAGGAAAGAGTGAAGATATGTCAATAAAATTTTTCTACACTGAAATATAGGGAGAAAAAAGAATGAAAAAAAAATGGATGAGAAGACCAAAAATTTGGGGGCAGTTACAAAAGGTGTAACAAATGAATATTGGAAATATGAATAAAAGAAAAGAGAAAAAGAAGGATAGGAAATATGTAAATTCTACAAAATTGACTGAGAATTCTACAAAATTAATAAGAGACACCAAACCATAGATCCCAAATCTCAGAGAACACTACACTGGATTTCAATTCTAAGCATTTTACACTAAGCATATCATTTTCAAGTTACAGAAAACCAAAGACAAAGAGAAGATCTCAAAAGAATCCAGAGGCCAGGATGTGTGTGTGTGTGTGTGTGTGTGTGTGTGTGTGTGTGTGTAGTGTGTGTGTGTGAGACCTCATTACCTATAGAGGAAAAGGACTTCTCTTCAGAAACCATGCAAGCAAGAAGAGAATGGAGCAAAGTATTTAAAGTATTGACAGAAAAAAAAAACACACACACAATAAAACACCAACCCAAAATTCTATATGCAGCAAAAAATTAACCTGCAAGAGTAATGGAAACTTTCAAACACAAACAGAAAATTAGGAAATCTCTGCTAAGTAAATCTGCTTTGTAAGAAATGTCAAAAGAAGTTCTTCAGATTGAAGGAAAATCATACAGGTGAGGAAAATGCACCTACATAGAGAAAGGAAATGTATCAGGGAAGAAATAAATGAAAGTTAAAAATTAGACCTTTTGTTTTTCTTAGTAATTGTTCAGAAAAATAAAAATTGGTTCAAAGTAGTTATAGCAACAACGTGAGTATAGCTTATAGATAAGTTAAATGAAAGCCAGCACTATTATAAAGGAAGAGAGCAAGTAATTGGGAATTGTTATACACTATCTGTACTACCCATTATGGGATATGGTGTGATGTGAAATTGAACTTAGATTAATTGTAAATATATGTAGTAACTCTGGAGCAACTATTTAGAAACTTTTTAAAACAAGTACAATTAATATGCTAAGAGAGGAGAGAACATGGAATCATACAAAATACTGAATTATGAGAAAACGCTGAAAAAATGGAGAAGGTAAAAGAAAGGAAACAAAGAACAACTGCAATGAATAGAAAACATGGTGGTTATTAATTCAATTCTATCAATAATCACTTTAAATTTAAATATACCAATTAAAAGACAGAGTTTGTCAGAGTGAATAAAAAGCCAGGATTAATTATTTATTATCTAGAAGAAATCCTTAAATATGAATACAAAATAGATTAAAAGCCAAAGGATGGAGTGCCATGCTAACACTAATCAAAAGAAATTTGGAGTAGCTATTTTATTCTCAGACAGAATAGACTTCAGAACAAGGAAACTTTTTAGGATTAAAGGGGCATTACATAATGATAAAGGAGTCAGTTGTACAAGAAGGCATAACAACCCTGAATGTGTATGCACCTAACAATGGAACATCAAAATATATGAGGCAAAAATTTATTAAAATTCATGGAGAAATATTAAAATCCACTAGTATGGTTGGAGGCTTCAAACCTTCTCTATTAGTAATTGACAGAACAGCAGACAGAAAATCAACAATGATACAGTTGAACTGAACAACCTGATCAATCAACTGGATCATGCTGACATATATGGAATATATATATATATGACATATATGGAATATGGAATAATTCATTCAACAACAGGGATACATATTTTCTTCAAGCTCACCAAGACAGACCACATACTGGGCCATAAAACACAGATTAACAAATTAAAATGAATAGAAATCATACAATGTATGCTCTCAGATCACAATGCAAATAAAACTAGAAATTAGTCACAGAAAGATAGCTGGAAAACACCAAAATACTTGGAGATTAAAGAACACTCAACTAAATACCACATGGGTCAAAGAAATGTTTCAATAGATAGAAAATATTTCAACTAAATGACAATGAAATTACCATTTAATAAAATTTGTGGGATGCAGTGAAAGCACTGATTGAAGGGAAATTTATGAATACATATATTAGAAAAGAAGAAAGAACTAAAATCCATAATTTAATATCTACCTTAGAAAACTAGAGAAACAAAAACAATGTAAATATAAAGAAGAAAAAAGAAATAATAAAAATTAGAGCAGAAATTTCTGAAATTGAATACAGAAAATCAATATAGAAAATAAATATCAGAAAATAACTGATATTTTTGATGGTTCTTCAAAAATATCAGTTAAATTGATTAAACTCTAGCCAAGCTACCCATGAAAAAAAAAAGTGAAGTCACAAATAGCTAATAACAAAAATGAGGAAGCAGTAATCATTACTGATCCCATGCACATTAAACGAATAAATAAATGCCCCCAAATTAGATAAAGATGAACTGGATCAATATCTTGAAAACACAAACTACAAACTCACAGAAGAACAATTAGATTATCTAAATAGGCCTGTAACTATTGAAAAAATCAAACTAATAATTATAATATTCCAAAAAATAATGTACCAAACCCTGATGGTATCACTGGTGAAATCTTCCAAATCTTTAAGGATGAAATTGTACCAATTCTTGACAATCTCTTCCAAAAATAGAAAGAGAAGGAGCACATCCTAACTCATTCTATGAGGCCAGTATTTACCTAATATCAAAAACAGACAATGACCTTACACAAGAGGAAGACAACTGTTCAATATAAATCTTATGAACATAGATGCACAATATTACAAATCAAATCCAACAATGTATAAAAAGAATTATTACTTCACTGACAAGCAGGTTTTATTCCAGTTATGTGAGATTGGTCTAATATTTGAAAATCAATTAATGTAACCTATCACATCAATAGGCTAGTGAAGAAAAATCATATAATCATATCAATAGATGCAGAAACAGCACTTGCCAAAGTCTAACGTTCATTATCATAAAAACTCTCAGCAACATAAGACTAGAGGGTAAATTATTCAATTGATAAAGAACATCTATATAAAACTTACAGCTAACATCAATCTTAATGGCAAGTAACTAGATGCTTCCTCCTAATAATAAAAACAATGCAAGGATATTCTCTCTCAACAGTTCTTTTCAACATCGTACTAGATGTCCTATGTGATGACATGGTCATCTTTTAGAAAATCCCAAAATATCAACAAAATAATTACTGGAACTAGTAAGCAATTACCGCAAGGATGCCTGGATGCAAGGGTAATATACAATAGTCAATTTCTGTTCTATATAAAAGAAACAGACAATTGGATTTTGGCATTAAGAGCACAATAACATTTATATTATCATCCCCACAAATTAAATACTTTGGTACAAATCTAATAAAAGCTGTGTAGGAGCCATATGAGGAAAACTACAAAATTCTGATGAAAGTAATCAAAGAAGTTCATGGATAGGAAGATTCAATCTTGTTAAGACTTCAATTCTCCCCAACATGATCTATTGATTTAATACAATTCCAGTCAAAATCTCAGGAAATTATTTTGTGGATATTGAGAAAACTGATTCTAAAGTTTACATAGAGAGGCAAAGGCCACAGGATATCCAACACAATAATGAAGATGAAGAACAAAGTCTGAGGACTGACACTACCCGACTTCGAGTCTTAGTATAAAGCTACAGTAATCAGGATAGTGTGGTACTGGGGGAAGAATAGACACATAGCTCAGTGTAACACTATGGAGAGACCAGAAATAAACCCTCACAAATAGAGTCCACTGATCTGTAACCAAGGAGCAAAGGCTATTCAATGGAGAAAGGAGAGCCTTCTCAAAAAATAGTGCTAAAATTTTGACATCCATATACAAAAAAAGAAAAATGAATCTAGACACAGACCTTACAACTTTAACACAAATTAATTCAAGATGGATCAAAACCTAATGGAAAATGGGAAAAAAATCTAGAAGATAAAAGAAAAAAATCTAGGTGACCTTGAGTTTGGCAATTAATTTTTAGATACAACACTAATGAAAGAAAAAAATGATGGATTGTTTTTTATTAAAATTAAAAACTTTTGCTTTATGAAATACATTGTTAAGAGAATGTAAACACAAGCCACAGACTGTGGGAAAAAATTTGCAAAATGCATATCTGAAAAAGGACTTTTATCCAAAATATAAAAAGAACTCTTAAAACTCAATAAGGAAAGAAAACCTTATTAAAAATTGGACAAAAGATCTGAACAGATACCTCCATCAAAAATAATAGATGCCAAATAAACATAGGAAAAGATGCTCAACATTATATGTCATTATGAAATTGTAAATTAAAACCACAAAGACATAATGCTACACACTTAATAGACGACAAAAGTCCAAAACACTAACATCAAATGCTGTTGAGGATGTGAAACAACAGGAAATCTCATCCACTGCTGGCAGGAATGCAAAATGATACAGCTCTTGTTAAGGGTTTAACTCTGTCCACTACCAGAGAATGTGATATTATATGGAAAAAGGGTCATTACAGATGGAATTAGACAAGTTAAAATGATGTCATAGTGGAGTAGGGTGTGCCCTTAATCAAGTAGTCCTGGTGTCCTGATAAGAAGGGCAGACATGTGATGACTGAATCTGTGGTTGAAGCCCGAGGATTGCCAGCAACCCAGCAGAAGCTAAGAGACCAGGAAGGATTCCCTCCATACAGGTTTCAGATTTCTCCCCTCCAGAACAGTGAGACAATAAATTACTCTTGTTTTATGCCATGTAGTGTTTGTGGTACTTTGTGACCACAGCCCTAGCAAACTAAGACAGCTTCTTTGGAAGACAATTTGGCAGTTTCTTACAAAGATCAACATAATCTTTTTCTACATTCCAGCAGTCATGCTCCTCGGTATTCAACTGATTGATTTGAAAATATAGGTCCACATAAAACTTTCAAACAAATGTTTATAACAGCTTTATTCATAATCACTAAAACTGGAAGCCACTAAGATATCTATTAAAAGAAGAATGGATAAACAAACTGACATATCCATACAACGGAATGTTATTCAGCCTCAAATGCATATTGCTAAGTGAATAAAGCAAATCTGAAAAGGCTACATACTGTATGAGTTCAACTATATGAAATTCCTGAAAGGTCAAAACAATAGAGATAGGAAAAAATCAGTGGTCGCCAGAAGTTTGGGGGGCCCCAGTGGAGGGTTAAATGGTTAAGCAAGGGGATGTTTAGGGTGGTAAACTCATCTGTATAATACCATAATGGTGGATATATGACATTATGCATTTGTAAAAACCCATAAAAGTATATAACACAAGGAGTAAATCTTAATGTAAACTATGAACTTCAGTTAATAATAATGCACCAATATTGATTCATTAATTGTAATGAACATACCATACTAATACATGATATTAATAATAGAAGAAATTGTGTATGGGGGTATATGAGGTATTACTCTGCATAATCTGTTCAACTTTTCTGCTGCTATAAAAAATAAGACCTATTATATAATTTTTAAAATATGGGCCATGATTTTTTCTTCTGCAAGGCAAAGAAATGTATATGACTCATTGCAATTATAGAGGTTGAATTACCAATCCTGAATTTTCAAACTTTAGTTCATTCTATGAGGTAGAAGTAAAACAAAAGCGAAATGTAATTTAAATGAGATAAAGCCTTAATAAACTTAAACCTTGGAACTCTGAAGTCTGTACTAAGAGAACTTGATTTTTTTAGTTAAAAATTTCAGTAGAAGTCTGTGGTAATTATCTTGAAATTACTAATATGAAAACATTAAATATCTGAAGCAGTTACCTTTGTGTTTTCAATTCCTTTTATTTAATGTAATGTCACAGTACACAGGCTAGCTATATAATGGTTTTCTTTGAGGTTTTTATATTTTTTTGAGAAGGCCAAATATCTGATTTGTCACAAATTTATTTTCTCTGAAACACTTTTAAATGTAAGTATTAATTTTCAAAGCTTAAATTTCAGTTGCATTTTTGTATCTATGGTTTAGGTTACTCCAATTCAACAAAGTTCAACTAAATTAGATAATTTTTCTTTATGTCAAGATTCTATAATCCACATTCAGAAAGGCTTTAAAAATTAGTTTAATGTGAAAATAAACATGTCATTTGTTCATTTAATTTTAACATTCAAAAATTCTGTTTATGCTCAGGCTATTTTTCTCTAAATATTCATAAGTATTATAAAAATTACAGAACTTTAACAAATTCCTATATTTCACTGCCTAATTTGGAATGAATATTTCTGAGCTAAAAGTTAGAAAGCTAGGTGCTCTTTTATATCTGTGAACTTTCTATACTTCCGTTTTCTTGTACATGAAATAGGAGATATAATAATGCAGGCCTTAAATGTTCTGAGGAATAAATGAGAAAATATATGTAAATTTTAAGCAATATATTATATACTTAAAATTGCTTTCAATATTCAATGAGTTTTTACTGAGTTCCTATTATTTTAGCTACTGGATTAGTAACTCATTTTTATTCACTCTGATCCATTATATACTTCATTGAAAAGTTATGATTAGAATTCAAATTTATTTTACAATGATAAAATTGACAAACATAGGAGAGATACTAAAAATTGCACACCTGTACATGAACAAAAGATCTCTTGAGATGCTGGCAGAAGTATGAGGCCTTGTACCCATTCTACAACTCAATATGGTAGTATTTAGTGAAATTAGGCACTTATACCCATTGCCCCGAAATTTCTATCCTGTATGACTTTCACTGAGCTTCAAAGGAACCTGAGTTAGGAAGGTTCTTGTAGATTAGGAATGCAAGAAGTTGGAGGCCACTTACATGTCCATTATTGAAGACTAGATACAAAATTGTGATGCATGAAAACTTTATAGTTCAATGCAGTAGTTGCAAACAATAAACTAAATATTGATAGTATTTAATGATATAATACTGAGTACCAAAATAAGAAACAGAATGATATCTATATTAAACTCAATGAAGTGATTATCTCTGGAAAATTGTGTGATCATGGAAGAAGGAAGAAAAAGTAATAAAAATTAAACAAGAGAGGGACTTTGTGACACCAATGATGGTACTGAGAAATACGACCAACAAAATTTTAGCACCTATATTACAAGAGAAAATAAATTTAATAAAAGTCTATTGAGGTATATTAATTCTAAGGGACAACAAAAGGGGGGTATAATTCTGTATTAGTCTCTGTCAAAGGGGTGCCGATGCAAAGTACCAGAAATCTGCTAGCTTTTATGAGTATTTATTTGGGGTAAAAGCTCACAGTCACAAGGCTGTAAAGAGCCCAGCTCAAGGTTGCTTTCTCACCAAAGTCTGTTGCCACATGTTGAAGCAAGATAGTCCCTCATTTCTGCCTGGTCTCTCTTTTCCCTCCAGGGTTCTAGTCCTCTCTTTCTGTTAGAGCTCGTCTCTCAGGGCTTCCTATATCAGTCTCAGCTGTCTTCCCAAGGTCAGCTGTAGGCTATCAAGCAAATGGTCCATCTCTCCCCAGCGCCCAAGGATCAAACATGTCAGAACTCTCTTTTCTGGTATATCTTCTTGAGTGTCTATTTATATCATCTCACCAAGGGGGTGGGGTCTTAACCTGAGTAACACCCTACTGACATGGTCAAATCAAATCCCTAAATTGATTTTATCAAGTAAACGTAAATTGTTTAAATTTAATACATCAAAGGGTATCACACCCAGAGGAACAGATTGATTTACACATAATCTTTCTCTTTTGGGGATTCATAAATAATCTCAAACTGCCACAAGGGGTATGGGATTTTTCCTTTTGGAGTAATGAAAACATTCTAAAATTGGCGGAGATGATGATAGCACAACTCTGTGATGGTATGAGAGCCTCTGAATTTACACTGGAATGGATGATACAAAGCATGAGACTGTATAACGTGGAATGGATGATACAAAGCATGAGACTGTATAACACAATGAATCCTGTGGTGGAAGATGGACTGTGGTTAACAGAACAAATATAAGAACATTCTCTCATGAACTATAACAAGTATATAATGTTAATACAGGGTGTCACTAACTGGGTGGGTTGGGGGAAAAATGCACCTAATGTAAGATATTGGCTATAGTTATTAATAATGTTTTGATGATGCTCTTTCATATTTTGTAACAATTGTTTTACAACAATGCAAGGTTTTGGTGGTGGGGTAATGTATGGGAAACCTGCATGATGATGTATAATGATGTGATGGCTAAGCTAATGTGTCAACTCAGCCATGAGCAAGCACTGGACTAATTGTAATACAAGGGCATTTCATGGACTTTAATTATCAGTGAGTTGATTGCATAGATGGCTGGTTACATCTATAATCAACTGAGGAGACTGCCATCAGCAATGAATGATGTCTCATCCTATCAGCTGAAGACCTTTAAAGGGGAAGCAATTTTAGCATTCAGAGCAAGAAATCCCATGTCTACGACAGACAGCCAGCATCTCCTAGGAACTCATCAAGGACCTTCATAAAAGCCCCTGGTTTGCAGTCTGCCCTATGGAATTTGGACTTATGCATTCCCATGGTCACATGAGACAATTTTATAAAATCTCATACTATTTACAGATATCTCCTGTCAGTTCTATTTCTCTAGAGAATCCTGACTAATACAGATAATATGCATGTTTGCTTTGTAAGTTCACAACTTATACTATATACTTATTGTTTATGGATGTTCATATATGAATGATAAACTTCAATTAAAAAGTAAAAAGAAAAATTTTTTTAAGTTTATTGAGGAGTTAAAGGGGCTTTATCAACAGAGAAATTTCAAAACTTAAGCTACTATCAAGAAATTCTGTTTCAAACCAAATGGAATAATATGGGTTGGCAGTTACCCACATACTTTAAACAACAAAAAACTAGACCAAATATATGAAACAATGGTTCCCAGACACTGAACATCAAGTAACACAAGATATTGATACCTGGAAGAGGGGAAGCAACTGAGGTAAACCCTAGGATTATTGCTCAAATAGAATAACCCTTATACGTTGCAGGGATGGGGAATACAGTTAGAGTGCAAATGACTTCCTGAGTTGAGGATTTGTATCTGGAAGTATGATAAGGTCAAAGTAGCTAGAGTTGACAGGGCAGAATATGTAAGAGAATAGAGCTGAAAAGAAAAGAGGACCCTGGAGATAACCAATATCCTCTCTGAATCTTCAATAAGTAAAAATCAGTGTGTGCATATGGGAAAATTACTCAAGCCTAGGGAAAGAATAAACTGAAATGACAGTCCTAAACAACACATCCCAATTCTCACCCAGGACTGGGAATTGTTCATTTTCCCATAATCAGACTGGAAAATCTCATAATTCATGAGATAGCAGGTGGAAAACTCAAATGGGTATCACCTAAGTAGTGAACAAAAAGTAGCCCTACTATAAAAGCTGCTCTGAACCAAGTAGTCTAAAGGCAAGACTGAAATTGTCTTCAAGGAATTTAACAATGCTTAAGAATTTTTGTAGGACTACAAAAATACCCATCCGGGGGGAGCAGATGTGGCTCAAGCAGTTAAGCACCTGCCTCTCACATGGGAGGTCCCAGGTTCAGTTCCTGGTGCCTCCTAAAGGAAAAATACAAACAAACAAACAAATGAAAAACAACAGACAATGAGAAAAAAAAACTCATCACCCAACAAGGTAAAATAAAAACATCTGGCACTCAATTAAAAAAAAAAATCCAGACTTAGAAAGAAGCAGGAAAATACAACCCATAATGTAGAGGAAAAATCAATAACAGAAAATCCTAGAAATCACACCATATTAGAATTGACAAACAAGAAATTTGGGACAGTTATTATAATTATATCCAATAGATTCAAGAAGATAAAGGTAAGAATGGGTATTCATTTTAGAAATAAGGGAAATAAAAAGAAAACCATATAAGTAAGACAGAAAAATAAAATATCTGAGATGGAAAATGCATTGGATGGGACTGAAAATATATTCAACACTGCAGATGAAAACATGAGTGAATTTAAAGCCATAAAAACAGAAAATATCCAAAATAAAATACTATACATATGTAATATAGCCTCTTGAATTTGAAAAAATATATATATAGATTTTGTTTCTTGAAGGATGGAAAAGAGAGCTGAGGACTAACAGTTGAATATTTTGCAGATTTGCTGAAAATTATAATCCCAGCAATCCAAGAATCTCAATGACCACTAAGCACAGAGAAGCAACATATTCAAGGTATCAAAGGAAAAAGTAAACTTAGAATTTATATACAGTGAAAATATTTTCATAAGAAAATGTAAAATAAAAACTTCTTCAGACATACAAAACCTAAAAGAATTCATCACAAGTACACAAGTACTATATGAAAAGTTAAATGAAGTCTTTCATGAATAAGGAGAAGTATACTAGATGTAAATATGGATTTCTCCACAGGAATAAGAAGCACATGAAATTGTAAATAAATGGAGAAAGATAAATGATCTTTTTCTCATTTAAAATCCTTTTGAAAAGTAATTGATTATTTTAAGCAAAATTTTAACTATGCAGTGTGAAGCTTATAACATGCCTTGAAATGAAATGTAAAAAAATATTACAGTTACCAGGAGAGAGGGAATGGAATTATAATATTCCAAGGCTCTTATACTATACATGAAATAGTATAATATTACTTGAAATTGGCCTCCATGAGTTATAGATTTATAAATAACCCCAAAGCAACCAATAAAAATTAATTTATTCAAATATATCTATAATGTACTCAGATATTTGGAGACTAAATAACATTTCTAAGTATCTCCTGGATCAGAGAAGAAATAAAAGGAGGAAATGGAAAATGTACTTTGAAAGTGTACTCATTTGAAATGAAAATGAATATATATCAAAATTTGTGGGATGTCACTAAAGCTGTATTTGCAGTGAAATTTATAGTCCTAAAGGCCCATATTAGAAAAGAATAAAAGTCTGAAACCAATGACCTCATTTTCCACAAAAAGAAATTAACAGAAAAAGAGAAATTAAACCAAAATAAACATAACAAAGGAAATAAAGAGCACAATTAAATGATTTAGAATTCAGAAAAACAATAGAGAAAATCAATAAAACCAAACCAGATTAATGATGGGGAAAACAGAGAAAAATACTAATTCAGTAATGAGCAAGATCAACATTAATGGAGATATTCAAAATATAAGGGACTTTTATGAACAACTATGTGCCAATAATTTCAATATCTTAGATGAAATGGGCAGACTCCTAGGAAGACAAAAACTACCTAATCAAAATCATTCAATAAAAAATAGTGTTTTAGTTTGTTAAAGGCTGCTGGGAGCAACGTACCAGAAGTGTTTCGGCTTTTATAATGGGAAATTACCAGATTAAAAGCTTACAGTTCTGAGGTCATGAACGTTTCCAAATCAGGGCATCGTCAAGGGATGCTATCTCACCAAGTTGCAGCTGTGGGCGATCAGGCATATGTCAGTGTCTTCTAAAGACTCTTTCTCTCCAAGGTCAGCTGTGGACAATCAAGCACATGGCAGAACACAATGCTAGTCTGCTCATCTCTCTCCTCTCTTCTGGGCCTGTGGCTTTTCTCTCTCCCGAGCTCATCAATTTCTGGAAGTCTCTCTCTGTCTCTGCCACTTTTTTCTATGCCTGCTACTTTTAGTCCTTCATTTATATAGGACTCCAGTAAGAAGATTAAGACACACTCAGGGTCACACAATCTAATCAAAGGCCCTTAACAGAAGATATTTAATCAAGAGTCCCCATCTACAATAGGTTTACATGCACAGGAATGGATTAGCTCTAAGGCAGGGGTTCTTAACCAGGGGTCTGTGAGCTTGAAATTAAATTAAAAAAAAAACAAAACAATATTTTTCTTGTGGGACATGTTGGTGCAGATGTGATATATTTATGAAATAATACAAGTATAGTGTGGACTTAGTAAGGATTTTCACCTGACTGGCAGAGGGGTCCATGGAACATAAAAGGTTAAGAACCCCTGCTCTAAGGATATGATCTTTTCTGGGATCCACAAAAAACTAGTACTATCCTGACTTCTTTATACTCAAAAAAATAAATATAAGAAGTGAAAATTACAAATCCTGTTGCTTCTTATCTCCCTGATGTTCTCATACACATAAGAATATCCCAGCTTTGCCTGCTGTTCTTTTATCCAAAATGCTCTTAAGTTCAGTCCTTCACTTCTTTTGGGCTTATGTTCAGACAGACTCATTAGAGGGCCTTTCCTGAAAACAAACTATAAAATAAAAACACCCTGATTCCCGCTCACCTTCTCTCTCCGCTTTACACAGCTTTATTTTTTTCCCCTACTGAACTTAATTTTTATTATCTCTATTTTTCTTGCCAAATAGGGATCCATGGGTGATAAGAATCAAGCCTATTATAATAACTAATTTATCTTCAGGATTAACAATTTTGCACATAATAGGTGCTTAATACAAAAAGAATAAATTACTCTAAAATAGCTGTTTGAAACTTTTGGTATCTGTACAAAACAGACTAATTCTGGTATACAATATCTCATGTAATGGATTTTCTGAAAAACAACCAGCTCACATTTTATACATAGTAACTATGAGGCACTGTTTAATTTCCATAACAACTCACATTTTATGATGTGCAAACTGAAGCATAAAAGGACAAAGTAAATAAAACAAGTCATATACCTAGTGTGTTACAGTGCTAGAGTTGGAATATGATCTATTTGATTCCAAAAGTCCATGCAGTTATCAGTTATGAACCTCTTTGTCCATTGATTTCTGCAAGCAAAAGTATACCTGTCCTTTTGTCAGAAAATAAGGAATATATAACGCAAAGATAAATTATTTTCTTATCTCCTGGGAATAAAAGAGTGTTGGTGAATGAGAAATAAACTGAGCTGCAAGACAACAAAAGCATTTCTTTGGGGTATTAGAATTGCAATTCAGGGAGGACAGATTTAGGTAGCAACATAAATTGTGTCCTGTTTGGGGGCTCCCAAGCAACGGTTTTTAAAGAAAAAGATTACATAAATTGTTTGCAAAGTCTTATGAATAGAGTATATTAGGGACTTTCCAAATATCCTTCAAGTTAGACAGTTTATAGATTCCTTTATCTTGTGGCTTGTTCATGGCACCCAAATATCCTTATTGTCCTGGAAAACATTGTTGCTTTTGGTTTTGCATACTTTGGCAATTTGTAATACCTCGCTGAGACGTGTATTAGAGAAACTTCTTGAATGGCCTCCCCACTGCATTTTAAATCTCATAGCCATAGAAACTCTGTTTTGTATTATTTCTTTTCACAATTTCCCTTTTGATCATGATCTTTCTCTGAAAGCATTGTTGATCAATATTTGGTATTAATCTCTCAGTATCAAGGAAGGTTATCCCTGGGAGTCATGTCCCATGTAGTGGGGAAGGTGGTGAGTTTATTAGTGGAGTTTGGCTCAAAGAGTGGCCACATTTGAGTAACAATGAGTTACAGGGAATGACTCTTAGGCATTGGCTATAGTTAAGTTTAGTTTTGTTTTAAGTTTTGCAAATACAAACTTAAAGATTAAAGGTCTCATGCATTAGCATGGCTCCAGATAGCTGTGGCCACTATTCTGGCACAGTTCTTTCCACAACTCTCTGAGATGGTATGTTTCTGTTAAAGGAGATTCACTCTGACTTGTAGCTCATTGCAAGTGCTTTCAAAAAAACATCAAAATAAAACAAAAAACTGTGAATTACAAAAGATTCAAGATGTAAAAGACAAATAATGGCTATAATTAACTTATTGCTTTCTAATAAAAGTGAAAGAATTGATGACATTCATTATAAAATACTGCAATTGAGAAGGAAATTTATTTGTTTCTGTGAAATGTAATATATTTTTAAGAATAACTGAAATTAAGCCTAATATTATAGAGTTGTCTAATATTAGGCAGGTTAGTATCAGGATATTTTATGGATAGTGAGGCCATTGATAAATCTCTAAGAACTTTATAATATTTCTGGAATATCTATCTATCTATGAATAAGATTTTATCTCTATAATTTAATTAATGGAAGGTCAGACAATCCCTTCTAATTCCCCTGCAATTCATAACACAGCAAAGAAAACTACTTCTAGCACCTTTCCTTATATAAGGTGAAAAGAGCAGATTCTTTGTGATTTTCCAGGGGCCCTCTGCAAAATCTCAAAGACATTTTGAAATTTAAAAAGATATCATCTAGTATTTGATTTGAAAGAGTAAATGTTAAATGTTGTCAGGAGGTTTGAACACTTGATTAAATAGGATCACAGGTCACTGTAAAGCAACACTTGGTTCTTTTCTTTAATTAATGTGATAATAAAAAGATCTTAAAAGTAAATATAGGGAATCAGATGTGGCTCAAGCACTTGGGCACCTGCCTACCACATGAGAGGTCCTGGGTTCAGTTCCTCGTGCCTTCTGAAGAAGATGAGCAAGACAGCAAGCTGATGTGACAGGCTGGCACGGTGAGATGATGCAACAACATGACACAACAAGGAAACACAATAAGAGATAAAACAAATGGGAGCAGAGTTGGCTCAAGCAATTGGATGTCTCCCTCCCACATGGGAGGTCCTGGGTGTGGTTCCGGGTGCCTCCTAAAAAGAAGATGGGCACACAAGGAGCAGACATAGAGAACAGACAGTGAGCACAAACAACAAGGGGGTGGGGAGGAATAAATAAATAAAATATTTCTTTTTTAAAAAAGTAAATATAGCAGATATGATGGTAAGCAAACTTTTGTTTTTATTGAAAAATAAAAGTGAGAAGACATTTTTAAACAATTAAGGGTATGAAAAAATCAGCATAAAGTACAAGAAGTTCTTTTAATAACACATACACTTTCTGCCTTTTACACTGATTATTCAAGAAAAAAACTTTGCCACCTTTTACTGAAAACAGACCAATAATCCAAGAAAACTTTGTCATTTAACACAGAGAAAACCAAATTCTAGTTTTGACTCATTACACTATTTGATACTAAGGCTCTTAAAATTTTTTCAGATAGATCCATCAAATTTTACCTATGACCACAAGATATAAAATTCCTTTTCCACAAACGTTCTTCAACTTTCTATATCTATGCGGATTTTTGTCTCACATTTTCTCCTTTCCTATTCTGTGACAACCAATCATTTTATTTTAGGATGAAACTACTCTCTCTTTTTCCTTAATAAAAATATATCCTCTATACCTTATATATCTAAGTTACCAAAATGATCTTAGAAACTTTATATATCTAAGTTACCAAAATGATCTTAGAAACTGTTTTCAACTGATGTTATACAAAACAAAATTACCATCAAAATAAAACTTGTCAGAATAATGACTTAACTTGCTTAAATGTAAATTTATATATATCTAATTTAAATATCTAGTAAATATGAGACTAATATATTTTGTCAGCAAACTTGTATATGTTAAAGAAGAACATCTCCAAAAATGTATGACCTTTTTATGGTATTTTACACTTATAACTATGAAGACTTTTTTT
>JAQZBX010067693.1:0-15877 GCA_029593785.1 Cabassous unicinctus
GTTATGTTTGATGTGAAAAGAAAACTAAAAATGGAAGCAGATGTAGCTCATGTGGTTGAGCACTTGCTTCCCATATTCTAGGGACTGAACTCATGATCACCTCACGGTCCTGGGTCCAATCCCTGGTACCTCCTAAAAACCAACCAACCAACAAACAAACAAAAATCTCTCATTGGGGAGCAGATGTAGCTCAGTCTTTGTGCGCCTGCTTCTCATGTATGAGGTCCTGGGTTTAATCCCTGGTTCCTCCTAAAAGAAAACAAGAATGAAAACTAAAGAGAAAACAAAATAAAAAATGCTAGAAAGAAGGAAAAAGACTTATAGTGAAATATAATATTTGCTTCTATTCTACTCCAACCTGCAACCACTAAGATAATATTAGAAGAATTGAAAAGGAATCTCCAAAAAGTACAAATTTAAGTGCCAAAAAATACCAGCAACATTTTGAAAGCTCTAAAGCATATGGATGAGTGTTAACTGGCTTTGTAAACTATAAAGAAGTGAAATCTAAATGAAGGTGAGAAGAGCCAATAAGCAAGCTGACTCATGAGCTAGAACTTCAGAAATTCTCAGGAATTGGAAGCGTAGGAGCCTTCTGAAAGTGGGTGGGAGAGGTGAGTGTGGGTGAAGCAAGAAGAAATGGTTCAAAGTCTCTGTGATAAACAGTAATACCAGACAATTGAGAGAGTCTATAAAATGTAGAACAGTGACCAAAGAGCACCAAAATTAACAACAATGAAGTACTGCAGAGTATAAAAGGAAGTAGAATGAAGCAACAACAAGGATTTAGAGGGAAAGCTCAATACTACCAAAATTAATATACTGAACTGGATAAGAGAAGGTAGTGCATTTATGGGAAAAAAAACTCACAAGATGCTATGCAAAATTCAGAACATAGACAACTTTGGATATTTAAAGTAAACGATAGAATTGTTGGACAATGTAGTTCATTTTTAAATAATGTCCCTGATTATAGAACAAAGTCAGAGACAAACAAAAATCAGAAATAAAAAATAAGACTATTAGAAGATCAGTCCTAAAGTCACGAAATAGAAGATGAATTCTAAAGTCAAATAATAGGAATACCAGAAAGAGAATCAAAAGAAAAATGGAGTAAAGAGAAAACAATAAAGAAAAATACAAGAATATTTTCTGAAGGCCATAGAGTCCATCGCAGAAGGACCCATTGTGTTCCAGCACAGTGGATAAAATAGAGCCGCGCTAAGAGAAAGATGAGGGAATTTTAGAACAAAGAGGTTAGACTAAAAAGGTAAATAAGTGTTTACATGAGTTTGGGGGGAGGGGAGGAAAGGAAGAAAGGTGAGGAGAAACAGGTTACATAAACCTGGAAATTAGAATGGCATCAGGTGTCTCAGTAGCTATACTAGAAGTCTGAAAACAATGGAGCAAATCTTCAAAATGATGAAGCAAATGATTTCAACCTATAATTTTATATCCATCTATCAATTATCTGTGAAGTTTAAATAATAACACTTTCAAATCTTCAAAACTCAAAATTTAACTTGTACCATTCTTCAAGAAATGAGTAGAGGATACGCTTCAGCAAAATATCAACTAAACCCAGAAAGAAGAAAATATAGAACCAGGAAAGCTGAGGTTCTGTACAGATGGAAGGCCAAGGTAATACTCCAGGATGACGAGAGGACCAAGAAGCAAATCTTTCATTAAAAACCACAAAACTTGAAACTGATGAAAAATGATATTGAGAGTTTATATAAGAACTCTAATGGAGAGTTTGGTAAGAAATTAGCAGAAGTAATATAATTATCTAGGCAAATGGACAAATGGGATCATTTTAATCCCAGAAAAAAATAAGAAAATTATATAAAAAGAAAAAAAATATGAAAATGTATACTATGTAAGTAAGCAGTGAATATTATCCACCTAATAATAATAATGCAAATGTTTTATTATTACTTAATGAAAAAGTGTGGTGTAACTCTATTGGAAAGATGGAGGGCAGATTATTGGCAAGGGTGCAGGCAAAGTGTGATGCACAGACGTTTTAGGTATGGTATTGCAAGAGAACAAAGCTAACTTCCTCATCTTCCTGAACAGGAAGGCAACAAATATTGCCTAAAATCAAAGATATCAAGAAATAACAGTATATGAATGTGTCTTAGAAATAGGAGGTAAGAGCCAGAAGAAATAGCAAGAAGAGTTTAAAGTTACTTCTTCCAGGTATTAGGAACTGACAAGGACCAAGAGAGGCTGCTGCTCCTCATAAATTTTTTTAAATGACTTTAAGAAATATGGACACAGATCATTTTGACAAAAATAAATTATACAGAAAAAAGATTATGCAATACATACATTACTGCCAAAATTACTTAGGTCTAAATACTGCATGTTTTGTATAAGATTGATATTGGCCTGAAAATAATTTTAGCTCAATTCAACTCTTCATAAGTATAGACATAAGAACTATTTTTCTCCTAACCATAGTTATCATTTTCCCCATGATTTTGGGCACTTGCCTATTTTAATATTATACTTTAATCCCTCAGGTTTAAGGAGAATCCACTTGTGTACTTGATATTACCAAGAGAACTACATGAGTTAGTTATAGCAAGGTCAGGTATCCATATTTTTTCAGACTTGGAATTTGGAGTGATGAAGCCCAGGGGAACTGCTGATAATTCAGCATGCTCCAAACCTGGGTCTCAGGACAGTGGGTGGAGTGACAAGGGCCATCATGCAAGAGGAATGTCAAGTCCATCATTGGTCAATGGTTTGCTAGAAAAGTTCATAAATGTTGATTTATAAACCTTTCTCAAAATGAGTTCATTTCTAATGAATATTTTATTTGAATAAAATTATTACTTTGAAAATTTTACAGTGGTCAACAGAATGAAAGCTATAATAAGTCAAGTAACACCCAGGTAAGAAATGATATTTCCCCCCTTTTTCTTTCTCTCTTGAAATAGTTTGATGGTTCCATACCTCTCTGTAGCTGTCACTGATTCGTTCCAAGCTGAGGGAATACACAAGGTCCCTACCTCCCACGAAGAGTCGCTCTTGATATTCATCCAACAGCATTGTATGGAGACCAAGAACCCCAAAAGGGCTATGAAAGATTGATGTTCTGTTTAAATCCAAGAGTTCTGAAATGCAAAATGAAACATATACTAAACAGGAGAGCAAAGGAAAATATCTTGACAAAGTTTCTTCTCCTGGCTCTTTGTCCATCCTTAAGTGGAACTGTGTAGTTAATCATTCATATTTTCATATATTCTAATTAAATTCATATATTTTATCACAAATATATAACTTTAGAAATGTATTATTCAAAAGAGAATAAATATTAACTTGCACAATTTAAAATCTTTTGGCAGTTTCTGGATTTAAATACTTCAGTTCAACTTAACATGCAAGATAAATATCCTATGTTTATATATACAAAACAAGATAATATCATTTACAATCTTTAATGTAAATTGCTATGTGAAAAGTTATTTTTCAGCTTCTCTATGAATGATAAAAATTCCAAATCTACACTCAACACTCCAAAAGTGTGCCCATTTAATTGCAGATGAACACCAAGTCATAAAATATGTTTCTACTCTAAATTAGTTTTGAAAGTTACATCTAAAATCAAATTGTCCAAGTCTGGAAACTATCAGTGTTGTTAATACAATCATGAAGCATATGGTAATATTCAGTACAGTGGCGTCACTGATAAAAAGGGTGATTTGAGCTAGTATTCTTGTATGAGTACCTAGTTCAGAAACTACAAATATTTTGTGTTAGCTAATACACATTTAATTTTTAAAAGTCAGAACTTGGCAAGCCTTTAATATGTGTGCTTGTGTTTACTTATTTCTTGCAGGTATTTATTTGCACGTAGCAAAATAGTACTTAAGATTGGTAAGATGATCTATGAGAGCTTTAGCCTATGAGAGAGAATACTACTCCCAGGACTAGACCTTGCGTGCTGATGAATTCCTGAGGCTCTTTGAAAATGTTGACAAGTTAGGAGATAACTTTATGGCCAAAAGGTCAATGCCTAAAATATCCGACAGAGAAGATGGAACCTTGGTGACCAGGACTCTAAAAATTCAGGTAGCAATAAGATGCGTAGCAAATCTATAGCATTATATCCACTCTTCTTTTTTTAATATCAAAATATATTTTATTCTGGACCTCTTTCAGATCTCTTTCAAATTGCAGTTGTCAAAGCAATACAATGAAAAGTGATCTGCAACAACAACAAAAAATGTGCCTAAAAAGGATAAAACGGGCATTGGGGACAAATCATTGGGATGTGGAACCAAAATACATCATAAGTGTAATTAACATGGTCCAGGACAGCATCTATATCAGTCTTCCTTACACAATAATCATGAAAACTGAACAATAAAAGTTCTTAAACATGTACAAAAAACTGCCATGGGCTGGTGTACACTTTTATAACACTTTTAAAGTTAACTGGATAACTAAAGAAATGATGCAGACATTTTAATCCAGTCCTATAGGTAGGTTCAGAGAATTAGACCCAAAGAATTTGTAAACATTAGAGTTAGAAAGTCAAAGTCAGGAAAGAAGAAAATTACATCTGTATTCAGGGATTACAGAGCTACAAAATACAGCCTATGTTTTGCTTTTAATGAGATTATATCCACTCTTTTTTTTAATATATATTTTTTATTTTTTTTAAAGATACTTAGATTACTCAAATGTTATACAAAAAATATAGGGATTCCCATATGCTCCACTCCCCACACCTCCCACACCCTCCCACATAAACAACAGCCTTTATTAGTGTGGCACATTCATTTGATAAATGCATCCTGGGGCATTGCCATTGAGCACGGACCATAATTCACATTGTAATTTACACTCTCTCCCACACAGTCCCATAGGCTATGGGAAGATATACAATGGCATATATCTGTCATTGCAATGCCATTGAGAATGATTCCAAGTCCTGAAAAAGCTCCCACATTACACCCATCTTTCCCTACCTCTGCCCCCAGAGCCTCCAGTGGCCACTGCCTCCACAACAATGCTGTAATTTCTTCCATTGCTAGAATCACAATAAGTCTATAGTAGAATACCAGTAAGTCCACTCTAATCCATATTTCATTCCTCTGGGGTGGTGATGTCCACTCCACCTCTAATTGAGAGGGGGCTTCAATCTCATACAGCCAATGGATGGGACTCTCTTGCTTGCAGTTGTAGGCTCTCTCATTTCCTTATGGTGGTTGTCAATCCTCACCTCTTTATTAGTTGTCCTGGGTTAGTCCAATGAACTGGAGAGTATATTGCAACTCCAGTGAAGCTCAGGGCCCAGTTGGCACATGGACAGCCCAAAGATTCAAGTCTCTTGGACATATATCTACCAACTCCAGCACCAAGTATAGGTTTAAATAGAAGGAACAGGTAAGCCATGTGTAGGGAAACTGTAAATGAGTCCAACTCTGTCACTCTCAGCAGCACAAACTCCAAAGTAGGGCCAACTGGCAAGGCACCAAACTCTGGAGCTATCTGCCTTGACTATAGGACCTGGGTGTCACCAGAGCCCTCAAGAGCCCCCCTATTTGGGATAGTATCCACTTTGGCAGTCTATGAGATCCTGCTGAGATGTGCATAAGCGTTACCTCTGGGATGACCTCCCGACTCACTTTGAAGTCTCTTAGCCATATACATTCATTTGTCTTTACCTTTCCCCCCTTTTATTTAAGGTCTTTTTCCAGTTGCATTGCTGGCTGGTGCTTGGTAGTACTCCCTTGGTGCCAGGGAGGCTCATCCCTGGGAGTTATGTCCGACACTGGGGGGAAGGTAATATATTTACATGTTGAATTTGGCTTAGAGAGAGGCCACATTTGAGCAACAAGGAGGCTCTCAGGAGGCAACTCTTAGGCATCCCATAACATGAGGCTAAGTTTCAATTTCAAGAGCAAAGGCTCGCAAGCATAGTTGTCAATACCAAGGGTCCATCAATGGACCATCCTCGTTTGCCAGTTATTGCCCCTGCACTTGGGGGACAGTTGCTGCTCCATTAGAGAACATGACAGAGCTCTCCAAGATGGGAATTCAATATTCTCTTGCTTATTGTGTAAATCTCCAGCAACTATGACAATGCTCTATGAACATTTGAACACATTTATATATCTTATATGTATGCCCAGGTGAACTTCCTCCCATGTATCCCCCATCACTGACATCCCACACCAATGATCCTCCCTTGCCCCAGTTGTAATCCTTCTGTGATCTAAAGCTTCTTCAAAAATGAAGCCAATAAAATAGCCAAATACAATTAATAGGAAAATGAAATAATGATAGGCTTAAATATAAGAAATAAAATACATAAAAATTAAATAAAAATAAAAATTAAAAAATTAAAAATTGGGATATTAAAAAATAATGAAAATATTTAAAAATTTTTGACATTTTGCCTTTCATCACTGTAATATCTATACTCCTGTATGTACAGTGACATTTTCTTCTATTTATTCCACAGTGGTTTACTTTTTTTTTCATTTTTGTTTTCAAAGAAGTTTTAGGTCACAGTAAAGTCACATACAGAATATAGGGGACTCCCATATACCCAACATCCTCCGCCTTTCCCCCCTTCCTGTATTAATACCATTTTATATGTGAATGGTACATTTGTTACAACTGATGTACAAATAGTGAAACATAGCTACTAACCATGGTCAATGGTTTACATTATGGTTTACATTTTAGACAGTACACTTTTATAAATTTTGATATTTAACATGGCCTGTGTCCATCAATGCAAGATCATGTAGAACACTTCCATTGCCCACTAAATACCTTCTGTTCCATCTATTCTATTCCTCCCTCCCCCTCCCCTCGGGGCCCATGGCAACCACCCGGCTTCACTTCTTGGATGACAAGATTCATAGTTACTTGCAACAACACTGAGGTCTCAACACACTGGTTTGTCCTCCCCTTTTAGGAACCTCCCATGCTCCTGAGACTCCTGCCCCTCTGTTTGAGAAAATATCGGTCCTCCCCAGGATGGGAGTCCAGCTCTTTCTCACTCATTATGTGGGTCTCCACCCACTGATACAACACATTATGACAAAATGATCACTCACACTGCCCCAGGTGTGCCCTGTCCCGAATGCCCCCCCCATCCAACACCTTAAACCTGTAACCCTTCCTTGCCATGTTGCCATAAGAGCGTTCCCAATTTTGTACTTTTAGCCACATACCCACCAATCCCCAGTGATCACCTGGTCCCTCCCCCAACCCTCCCCACAGTTCCATGGACCATCCAATCCACCCTTCCCACCCTGCCCCCCTGTCAAACCCGTACCACCCAACCCAATAGTATCACTACCCTCCTGTCATATCCCTTCAATGCCCAACTACACACTTCCATCTTATCATAGATTATGTCTGTATGGGCATCAGCTCACAGCCTTCTCCCTTTCTTTTTCCTGTAAACCTATCTTCCACACAATAGCTCTCTGAGTCTGCTTGATTTGCTTAATTCATATCAGTGAGGTCATGTAATATTTGTCCTTCAATGCCTGGCTTGCTTCACTCAACATAAGGTCCTCAAGATTCATCCATGTTATCTCATGTGTTAGTACTGTATTCCTTCTTACAGCTGAATAATATTCCATTGTATGTATGTACCACATTTTGTTTATCCATTCATCTGTTGATGGGCATTTGGGTTGATTCCAGCTTTTGGCAATAGTGAATAATGTCGCTATGAACATTGGTGTGCGTATATCTTAAACCCCTTAGAAAAGGATAGATGAAGTATCTCTCTTGGAACTTTTGAAAGAGTGTATTCCTTGTCTACATCTCTACTATGAAACTGCTGATGCCCAAAATTTTGTGGAATAGGGCTAACTTTTAATCTTTAGCTGCAAATAAGCAATACTGCTAAAATCAAAGTAACTCTTAAAAAGATAAACATTGAGATATTAATTATTTTACTATTAACAAAAATAAAGAATCTGAGAACAAGTTTTGAGGGAGGCATGGAAGGCATAATGGGTGTTTTCTCTGGAGAGCAAGCAGATACAAATGTAAGAGATTAGAGGTTCCTGAATCCAGGAAGACAAATTTTTGCACATTTTATAATGTGGAACCTCAGTGTTTTTCTTACTTATTAGATATTTACAAGCAGCAAGAGAAGTACGTTTTAATGATCCAATAACATAACAAAAATATAGATCAAAGCTGTCTACTGCCATTACAACTTGTCTTTATATATAAGCAAATCTGGTTTTATATCAGGCTGCTAAATTGACTTTTCAAAAAAAAAAATGTGCCCCAGTTTTTCTTCTACATTGCTAATTCTTCCCAAATTTTATTCACACTGAAATCATTGTCTGAAAAGAGGCAAATGATCAACACATTAGCTAGAATTAATAGAACTCTCAACTACAGAGTTACCAAACAAACAAAGGTGTACAGCTTGAGAGACAAAGTTTGCTGGAGAATAAGATAAAGTCAGGAAAGGTAAGAGAGATACCCACTTCTACTTGTTTTTATAACATCAATTTCTATTAAGCTTACTATAATTCTAAGAGTCTCAAGGCAGTAGCTCTTATTCCTTTGTTAATCATAACAGAGATTACTGAATCATCAATCTTATTTATTATGATATATAAGCCTCTATTCTGACCCATCCTTCCTGTCTCTAAGGCCAAGTCTATCCCATAAGATCACAATGATGTGCCTGTGTTCTTACGGAAATTTAGTCTGGAAAGAGCAAAGGGAAAGATTAAACAATTGCAAAAATTTTAATATGCATTTTAAATGGTCTTTATTAAATCACTTTTTTCCCAAAATAGTAAACAACTGCAGTGTGACCATTTAAATTATCATTGTTTTTTTTAGTGATGGAAAAACTAAGGTATCCAGAGAATAAATGACCATCATACAGACATATATTATTACAATGAAAAGTGACTCAAATTACCTATAAAAACATGAGAATCAAAGTACCACAGATGTGTATGGCATAACAGGATGTACTGCAGACTGAGAAACTGGCTTTGATATTAATTACCTGGGTAACCTTGAACAAACAATCTCTTTAGATTGGCTTCCTCACATGTTCACTTCACATTCCCCCACCTTTAAAATTATTAATTCTTTGACTAAATTGTGTTTCTAAAATGCAGGTGCTAAAACACTTGAAAGAATCAAACAAACACAAAATACAGATGTTTATTATAGAGTCCTTTAAAGTACAATATTGCACCTATATTTTTAGAAGCTTAACAAGTAAAGGGAGTGGTCAGTGAGCAAGCTGAGATATCACACATTCATATTTAAGCTTGTCTAAAGGTAAGTAATTAAAATATTCATTTATAACAGTTCATACATTTAAACGATTAGGACCAGAGAGTAATATTTGTTACAAGGAATTTTGTAGATTATTTAGCCTTATTCATTCACGTGGCCTAATGGGAAACTAATGCCAACATGTTTGTATACATACAATTGAATATTATACACATGCTTTAGGCAATAAGTGAAGAAATTTCATTTCATTTATGAAGAAACTTTCTAGAACAATTGTTAAAGTTATTTTTTTTTTATTATAAAGCCCGATGAATAGACTGTGGTTTACTTTAAACAGTTTTGCAATATGAGAGAAGTACATTGAACACTCTTTAACTCTCTACACTGACCATACAACAGAATAATGCCAATGATTAAATTACTAAGAAGTTCAGACTTCTCAGCAGATGATTTCAGAAGCATGGCACCAATGAAAACATATCATTGAAATGGTTTCTTTGTTTCTTGTCTACTTCCACAGGGCTAAGTCCTGATTGTGATCCTTAATTTTCCCAAAGACTCAAATTGTCCCTCTTAACTGGCTAAGCGTGATTCTCTAACATCCCTGGCTTTAAAGTCAGGAAGGGTTAAATTTAACCTATTATGGATAACTATTTGTGCTTTAAAAATATATCTGGAATAGATATGTCTCTGGACACAGAGACATTCTATAACAGAAAATTTTTTTAAAAAGAAGGCTATGCATATTTATGCTTTGATATTAACTTTATTCTTCTGCTTTTATTTGGTTATTTCTAACTCAACGCCTTCCCAAAAATGATCTGAGACAGCTTATACAGATATACTAAATTGAATAACCAAATATATTTTTAGGGAACGTAGGGTGAAGGGTTAAAAAAGAGTAGATGAGAAGGCTGCAATAAATTTCATTCACTAGAATTCATCCTTTGATTTCCTATACATTAATAAAGGTGAATCCAAAAATTGACCTCAATCCCAAAATCCAAAGTAAAGGTTACATTATTTACAAGGAAAAACTATACCAGTTGCATGGCAGCACTACCTGGTATTAAGAATTAGGAGAAATTTCTCCTGAAGTCTTCTTCATGGGAATACTAAAAAGACAATGGTGGACAATGAATATCATTCAGAAATAAGGTGTTAGGAAGTGGATGTGGCTCAAGGGATTGATCTCCCACCTACCACATTCTAGGTCCTGGGTTCGTTTTCCTGTGCCTCCGGGAGAGAACACAAGCAGGCACAGAGAGCACACAGTGAGTGGACAGACAGCAGAGCACCAACAACAGAGAGGGAGGGCGATAAATAAATCTTTTTTAAAAAAAGAAATAAGGTGTCAAGTTCCATATCTCTGCTACAAGCCAAATGAACTAATAATATCAAAGTGCAATCTACTGAAGTGATTTTATGGATGGCCATATTAGGACTTTAATGGGTGCAATGAACAGAGATTAAGTCGAGGTAATGAATAATCCAAAGACAGGAAACAAGGCCTCATGGGAACTGCAAAGCCAACAGTCACACAATATAATTTATTTCTTAGGAGATACTGCACCGTTTTTTTTCTTTTTGAGATCCTGCATCTTTGCTACTTGTTTCTCGTAATAACACTGCTTCACTCTACTGATTCTACAGCATGGGTTCTTAAACTCTTTTGTTCCATGTTTTGCCAGTCAGGTGAAAACCACGGAACCCTTCTTAGAATGTAGCAGCAGATAATTTTATGACACCAACTAGCATCGGGTCTAACAACTACCGTAATTTTGAAGTATGGATGAGCATAAGCAATATTTCGAGATGCAACAACTATAATGTGATATGAAATGAATACGACTGTAATTCATTGTATACATTCATAAGTGAAAGAAATGCTAGATTTCAGTTAGAGGTCAGAGAAAATAAAGATAATAAGTTGATTTTTTTTTTCAATTCAAGCTCATGGACCCCCTGAAATCTTGGATCCCTGGTTAAAAACCCCTGATCTACAGAGTTTATTCATCAGCTTCCTCATGACCCAATATGCCTGTGTTAGCTCCCAATTCTGAATGACCTTCAAGCTCCCTTCCTACCACTGTATGACAACAGTTTCTTCATCTCTCAAATCAAATTCTCAAGGAAAAGAATGTAACTGGCTCAGGCATGTTCACAATTCATAGGTTGCTAGCTCCCTCTAGACTGGCTGGTTTGGGATCAAATGCCCATCCACGGTTAAATATGGAGGCCATGTGGTAAATAGTGTGGTCCCTATCAAATGCGGGTTAAGAGCAGTCACCATGAAGCATGCATATCAATTCCATAACAAAAACTGTCCAATCTGTCTTTATTCATGAATGAATTTATAATATGCAAGTTTATTACAATCTGTATTTCTAGTAGCATGAATAAGTTGATTTGCTGTTTATAGATGTTCAGAATAATCCTATTAAGTGTTGGAGAGTATCTGTCAAAAATGATAATTTGGGTGTTTTTTGTTTTTTTGTTTAAGCTGATCTTGAGCCATCCTTCCTGATTATAATTGGATTGTTAAAGTCACTCACATTACTGGAGAATAAATCTTCCTATTTGCATAGAGAAGAATACTTCCATTTATATTCTCTTTGGGGGTGGGGAGACATGCATCTTTTTCAGCCAAAAAAAATTTGCAGAAATAGAAGTATATTTTATTTTTAAAAAAAGAGCATTGTAAAAATTAAAACAATTAGTAAGATAACAGTAAAGTTTGATAAATCATGACACTTTAGGGGGAAAAACAGCAGGAACAGTATAGAAAAAAACTGAAAAGAGTGCTTATTACCAGCATATATAGGAAACAAATTATTCCTCTCCTTAATGTGTTGGTATATGATAAAGAAAGACAAAAAAACTGTTACCTCGGTTTGGTAAACAGATGTCACAAAAGGAGACATGCAAAAACTAACTCACATTATAGAAATCAACTTCACTAAATATCCAAAGAAATGAATATGGAAATATCATTTTAAATTGTGTTTTTAAAAATTACAATAACCAGTGAAAACAAGGGTCAGGACATTGCTTTCAGGACTCTTCTTAAGGCCAATGTGACATTTCTATATTATCCAGATTTTCTACAGGAAATGTGTTACTTTATTAAAAACAAAATTGTTATAAATAAAAGGGGGAAGGAATGGGGAAATGCCTCTTTGCTTTATGCAAACTCAATTTCCCATGTTCAGATACTGTTCCTCCCAGCCTGGACTCTCAAGGTGGTCATGACAGTTAACATTTATTGAGCAGTTATTATGCTCACATGCAGTGTTAAGGGCTTTATATGTATTATTTAATCATTATGGCACACTACAGAACCTCCATGAGGTAGGGACTCTTATTATCCCAGTTTTCCATAAGCAAAAAACATTTTCAGAGATTGAGTGCACAACCAAGGTTATTTGATCAGTGTTGGTGCCTAAATTTGAACAAAAGAAGTTGATTTGAGAGGTCAGTTATTAAAAATGCATGTGAGAGGCTATCACCATAGTGAACTTGCGTAGCTTAGTCATCCCCAGTTCCTGTCCTCAGAGTCAAAGACAAAAAGACTGACTTATTAGAAGCTTATTCCTTACTGGCAATGACTCCATAGTCCATTATGGATAAAACTCCCTACAGAAGCAAATAAGAAAAGTCTATTCTATTAAGGGATTACAATGTATCAGAAACCAAATGCATTCATGCATTCGATTTAAATAACAGGATAAAATGGAAGATTTTTGCCAATATTCAATAATTTGGGTTTGTCCAGAAACAAACTAACAACAACAAAAAGACAGCAACATCAACAGGAAAATTCAGGTTAATATCAATATTCCATTTTAATTGCTTTTAGTCTATATTTTATAGAGTCAAATAATTCCATATTGCTCTGATTTATCATTGCATAAAATTTAAAATTTCATGTCTTAAGAAAATTGGAAGAGTTTTATTTAATTTGCCTTAGAGTTTCAAAATCTATTGAGAGATCTTTTGGTATATGCCCTGTTTGAGTTAAACAGGAAGATTTCCTCCCTTCTTAAGAATTTTCCCCCTTTTCAGTTTTAGAGCCAGCACTTTAAAGTCATACTAATGATCTTAGCTCCAAATCATAGGCTATGGACTCAACATATTTACCAAGCAATGGCTAACTTCTTTATCCATCTGCATTACTTCAAACTGGCTAGATGAAAGAAAGAGAAAACATACAGGAAGATGGGGACAAAAGAAACTCCAATCTCAGGTAATCTCCAGAAAACATAGTGCAAATAATAGACAGTGCTGAGTCAGAAGGAGAACACTCATCTTGAGTTCTTCCTAACTCTAAAAATAACATGAATTACTTGGGGAGGGACTGGACAAAGAAAGAAGACTAAACAGATATGCACCAGCTCAGAGTTCATCCGGAAATTTTCTAAAGAGGGAACTAATTATTATTGCTAAGCTGCATGCTAATTATCCGCTGTCAATGAAGAGCTACACTGAGGATTTAGTCGTTTCCTCTCTTGGCCTTTCTTTTTAACCTGCAAGGGAAATAGTTTTAAAACTCACTGCCATCATTATACTACACAAACAGTTCTCTTCACTTTGTCAGAATACATTTAAATTCCACACTTCCATGTGTAAAACGAGAAGAAAGTACACTTTTTTCTGCTCTCAAACAAAAACAAATTTCCAAGGGAGGGCTGTTTGCTCCTTGCTTGCACATTTTTTTTTCCACTACCACCCGCAAAGTAGGGACTTCCTGAGACCCAGGTCTTGGACTAAGTATCTCTTTATTTTCTGAATCAAGTACTTTAGTAAATGTGTGTCTTAAAAGGTAATTGAACAATAAAACATTGCATTGCACACATAGCAAGCACTGTTTATGAAAATTAAATATGGAAATAACCATTAGAAATTTTCTTCAACTTCTTAACAGTTAAAAAGGAACACTTTTCCTAGGAAATGCTTCAATGATTTTGATAATTCTGACTGGTCATTGTTAATGGCTTGTACTAAGGCTGAACCAGATTGGTAAAGACATAGCCAATTTTTCTTTCTTATGTGTAAACAATGAATAGCTCATTAACTGGCTAATTTTTCTTTCTAGCAATGAGTATTGGCTCTCCTTTCAAGCAGTCGTCTAACTTTCAGATTCTACCTTTCTCACCACTCAAAAGTACACAACAGGCATTGTGGTGCTCCAAGTTTTTCTATCATAAATCACTTTCATTAAAAGCAGGAGTTCAAATATACAAGTGAATTTCCCATACATTAAATAGCCTTTTATCTCCTGGGTTAAAGAAAACAAAATAATACAATTCAAAATTTTAGTATTCCTTGTGTTTCTACATTATGTAAACTAGTATTATTCAATATTACACATAATATTCCGGTTTACCAGCCTCTAAACACTTACAGATCTCTGAACTACTCCGAGACCGTCTTTGAACTAGAGGTTAGCATGGAACAAGTATACACAGAATCAGTTTATCCATGTACTACATGTGTGAATATATTTAAATTAACTATGAACAAAATCATAGAATATGAAATGCTACTCAAAATACAGTGATTTCAAATTTTACTTTTGATTGCCACCTAAATGTTTAATTATGGTTCTGTATTATTTCATTGGTGGACAAAGGAGCAAGTCCCATGTGAATAGTTTCATAAACTAAATCTGCATTCTGGGGAACCCTGACCTAAGACCACAGTGAGTCCCTAGTTCCACATTCCTTTAGGGCCTTGCAATTTAGGACAGGGAGTCTAGATGATTTGCTAAATGTAATGGGAAGGTATTCAAATGTTTCTATAATCAGATTTGTTTTAAAATACCACTTGGTTTTAAATGTACATAATGGACAGAAAGGGGAATGGTTGAAAATGAGATTTGAAGACTGTTTTTAAAAGCAGGTGAGAATGATAGTGGCAATGGATTTGAGATGCATTGTGGATATAGAGACCTGAAGGAGTAAATGGGCTAGGTATCAAATTTTACAGAAATGAAGTAAAAGTATATATATTTTTAATATTTTTTAAAGATTGGGATAACAGATTGTAACTAAATTTGTTTTTAAAAAATCAATATATACTGAACACCCATTCCATGTTAGACACTGTGTCTGGGGTTTCAGAGGGATATTAAGGATCAATATATTTTGTAAAAATAATACACATCAGATTTTAACATTACTCATTTCCAAAAATTAATTTTATAGATAAGTTTTTTCAGATTTATAGACTTGATAAAAATAGGACTGCTTCACTTAGTTTTTATAAGGAAATATGTTCAAAATCAGAAAGCATATAAAGGTTTAAAATTGCTAACTCCCTCAAATCTGAATCCCCTTTTCCCATGCAGTACTCACTACTCTGCCCTCAAGAGATTAATCCTGTTCTAATTTCTTGGGTTTTCCACATGAGTTTCATTATACTTACATAGCAAATAAGATATATAAATATTTATTCTCTTCCCAACATTTTTGTACCTCCAAAACTATGGTCATAAACATTATTATGTACTTTCTCTTCTTCACTTAACAATGTATCTCAGAGGTCTTTCTATACCAAAACTTAGAGAGGGTACTTATTTTTAATAGTTGCATAATATTCCATTTTATGGATC
>JAQZBX010067694.1:0-15921 GCA_029593785.1 Cabassous unicinctus
CACAGGCGGCGGCGGGAATCGCAAAGGCAAAAGCAAGAAATGGCGGCAGATGCTACAGTTCCCCCATATCAGCCAGTGCGAGGAGCTGCGACTCAGCCTCGGTGAGGCCTGGGTAGCCACTGAGGGGGTCCTGCCGGCATGGGGGAGCCTCCCCTGAGACCTCGTCCTGGAGCTGGGGGGCAGGGTTGGGGGGTCCGGTGAGCAGGAAGACCGATGTTGCCCCACCCACCCGGTTTCAGTTCCTGGGCTTGGGATGGGTGGAGGGCAGAGAGCAATCAGGGTCAGAACTGGGGATGTCAGTTAGCATGGGGATGGGGGGTGAGGAGGGGACAGATATGGGGCAGAGGAAGGGCTAGCCAGGCCCAGGGTGAGCAGGGCCCATGGAACAAAGGGCACAGAAGTAAGTTGGGAGCCCCAGGCCAGGCCAAGGAAGGGGCTGCCCCCAGGCCTAGGCTTAGCCCTACCCAGCCCAGCCCCAGGGTGGGAAGAGGGAGATGCCCAGCCAAGCCTTGACTCCAGAAAGGGTCACTTCTGGGAGGGGATGGAAGGACCCAGGATCCCACTGCCCCCTGTCTTGCCTGAGGCCCCAGCTCTGAAGACCTCTGCCGGCCTGCACGCGGGCCAGGAGTGCACCTGTGGCTGCCTCTACCGCCTGGGAAGGGGGCCCAGCCACGAGCTCACAGGAAGCCACAGCTTCCTCCCACACTTTCGCCAGGCATGGAACAGGTGTGGGCCTGGCCCAGGCAGGGCCGGAACCTCACAGACCACACCCAGGCCCGCCCCTGTGACATATACATGTGGTGTGAGTCAGGAGGTAGGGGGTAGGGGCCTAGGGGGGAGGCGGGGGAGGAGGTGAAGCCTGGGCTTCCAGAGCTGTGTGACCTGAGGCCAGTCACTTGACCTCTCTGGGCCTCAGATTCCCAGGCTGTGGCAGGGATATCAGGGTGGGGGTGAGGGAGCTGGAGAAGAGAATGGTGGCCACACGGCAGGGCTGGAAGCTGGGTTGGAGCCTATGAACCCAGCAGCCCCCTACTGCCCGCAGAACGTGACTACCACAGCCTGTGCGAGCGGCAGCCCATTGGGCGCCTGCTGTTCCGCGAGTTCTGCGAGACAAGGCCTGAACTGACCCGCTGCATTGCCTTCCTGGATGGGGTGGTGAGTGCCACCCAGGGCCAGCCCCAAGGGCAGGCGGAGGTCCCCACCCTGTGCGCCCCATCGTCCTGCACCTGTCGCTCAGCCTGGATGGATCCCAGCCTCTCTCCCTTCCACCCTGCAGGCCGAATATGAAGTGACCCCTGATGAGAAGCGGAAGGCGTGTGGACGGCGGCTGATGCAGAATTTTCTGAGCCACGCAGTGAGTGATCAGTGATAGAGGGGTGACAGCAGCCGGTAGGGCCCAGGGATGGGCAGAGAGTGCTCTGGAGCTGCTCCGGGCTCCAGCCGGCAGCACGCCGTGGCATGGTGCCCAGGGGGGCTGGCCCGGGGGCTCTGGGCCAGACGAGCCTGCCAGTGGCTTGGCTCCACCCCACCCCAAGGCTGACCAGCAGGAATGGAGTCCTGTGACTGGGCAGACAGGCGTCCCACTGCCCTGCTGCCCTGGCACAGGCCTGAGATACCTGGCATTGGGGCCCTGGGGAGTGGGCGGCCAGGAGAGGCCCCTGCACTGATCTGTCCATGGCCTGTCCCTAGGGTCCCGACCTCATCCCTGAGGTCCCTAAGCAGCTGGTGACTAACTGCACCCAGCAGCTGGAGCAGGGGCCCTGCAAAGACCTCTTTCAGGAGCTCACCCGGTAAGTCTCTCCCTGCCCACGGGCCTGGAATTGTACCCAGAGGAGGTAGCTCCTGGGGGGCCTGGAAGGCAGGCAGGGGAGCTCAGCTTCTCCTCGTGACCTGGGGCAGGTTGCCGGCCCTCTCGGTGGCCCCCTCAGCTTCAGCGTGGGAAACGTGTCTCCTTCCTCAGTGGGTTGGCACAAGGGCTGACCGGCATGCCTGGCCTTCTCTCCATAGGCTGACCCACGAGTACCTGAGTGTGGCCCCTTTCGCCGACTACCTCGACAGCATCTACTTCAACCGTTTCCTGCAGTGGAAGTGGCTGGAAAGGTGAGCTCCTTGGAGGCTGGGGTTCCTCATGGGCCTCGGGCCGCGGCTCAGCCAACATTTACCCCTCCCCACCCCAACCCCTTGCCCACAGGCAGCCCGTGACCAAAAACACCTTCAGGCAGTACCGCGTCCTAGGCAAAGGCGGCTTCGGGGAGGTGAGTGGCCAGGCCAGAGCTCCTGGCAGAGGGCCGGAGGGTGAGGCAGGCCCTGGACCAGCTCCTTTCCCCTCTCTGGGCCCCTGGACCCCCCCAGGCAGGGCAGGGCTGGCCACCCATCCTGTGCCCCTGCCCACCCCGGCCTGCAGGTATGCGCCTGCCAGGTGCGGGCCACAGGCAAGATGTATGCCTGCAAGAAGCTGGAGAAGAAGCGGATCAAGAAGCGGAAAGGGGAGGCCATGGCCCTCAACGAGAAGCAGATCCTGGAGAAAGTGAACAGTAGGTTTGTAGTAAGTACAGCAAGGAGACCTCGCCCTGTCTCTCGGCCAGGCCGCTTGTCCTGCCCCACCCGTCCGCCAGGCTAAAGTCTCTTCCCGCCTGCCCAGGCCCGCCCTCCCCCTGGCACCACCCACCCTCCAGGCCCCGCCTTGCCAGGAACCTGGAAGGGTGGGTTGGGGTTGGGGTGAGGGGGTTGACGCCAGGCCCGGGGGGAACAGGCTGGGCCCAGGAGTGGCACCTAGAAGGATTTGGGGGCAGTGGCTGGCGCCCGCACCGCCAGCAGGGATCACCCATGGGCCTGGCCTGAGGGCTCGGTCCCCTCGGCTGCAGGTGAGCCTGGCCTATGCCTACGAGACCAAGGATGCACTGTGCCTGGTGCTGACGCTGATGAACGGGGGCGACCTCAAGTTCCACATCTACCACATGGGCCAGGCCGGCTTCCCCGAGGCACGCGCCGTCTTCTACGCCGCGGAGATCTGCTGCGGCCTGGAGGACCTGCATCGGGAGCGCATTGTATACAGGTGGAGGGGGTTGGGGCTGCCGGGGGTGGGCTGGGGCAGGAGAAGGAGGCAGGAGCCGCCTGTCAGGCTCCCAATGCAGAGGCCACTGGGCGATGGGGCCGTGTTGGCAGCCACAGCTCATCCGAGCCTTGCTGGGCCCTGGGCTTTGGGGCTTGGCTGACACGTGTGCGAGTCCCAGCTGTGTCACCCCCTCTCTGCGTGGCACTGGCCCAGCCAGTTCCCCACTACCGGCACCGCTGCCTTCTCTGGGGAGCAAAGACAACAAATTTCTGTACTTCCTACCTTGCCGGGTGTTGTAGGGGCCAAAGAGACGATGTCGTCAAGCTACTGGCCCAGAGCCCCACACCCAGGCAGGGCTCCGTAGCGGAACTCCCTGGTGTTATTCTCGGTGGCGATTTCATTTGGGCCCCATGAGAGCCCCATGAGGGGACTGATGAGTAGCCCCCTTTGACAGGCGAGGATAGGGGAGGGAGGGAGGGAGGGATGGTGGGAGGGCACTCCTGGCACCACGGCAAGCAAGGCTACCAGAGCTGTCCAGGGAGCCGCTGTCCAGGGAGCCACTCTCCCAGATAGGAGCTGCCTTCCGCTTGCCTAGAAAGCCCTGTCTCTGTGGGGTCTTTTGTCCGCCCCCTGGGGACGGGCCCAGCACTGGGGAGGCAGGCCTTGGGTCACTCCCCTAGCAAATAGGCCTCCAGCTTGCTCCAGCTCTGGCCCCAGGTCAGAGCCAGCTCGGAGGGGGCGTCTGACCCTGCCCTTCTCTCCCCCACAGGGACCTGAAGCCAGAGAACATCCTACTGGATGACCACGGTGGGTGGGGGCATTGCCGAGATGGGCGGGGGCGGGCTGGGGCAGCCTGGGCCTGTTAACCAGTCCGCCCGCCTTCCTCCCACCTCCAGGTCACATCCGCATCTCTGACCTGGGGCTGGCCGTGCACGTGCCCGAGGGCCAGACCATCAAAGGCCGTGTGGGTACCGTGGGCTACATGGGTGAGTGCCCCTCCGCCCTGGTGCACCCTGCTCCCAGGTCCCCTCCTGTCTGACCTGAGCCCAGCCCCACCCACTTACGTTTGGGCGTCTCCTTGAGGCTCAGGGAATAGAAAGAACCCAGAAGACATTCCTTTTTTATCAGTTAGTACCCCCGGCCTTAGCTGGGTCCCACACAACTTGCACATCCAATGTCATCCATTCCCCAAATGCTGCTGATCACCTGCTATTGGCTGGGCTTGGCAGGCAGCTGCCAGTGAAATGCTGAGGAGGCACCCAGACCTGTTTCTGGGGTCCCAGAGGGCCATGCCCAGAGTGGGAATAGATAGCTTTCTACGGGGAGGGCTAAGATGTGCCCCCTTATTGCCCTTGGGGGCCATGTGGTACAGTCCACAAGCCACCTCTGCCTCTGGCTGGTTGTGTGACCTGGGGCCAGACCCACCACCTCTCCTCACCTCACCTTCCTCAACTGTGAAAGATACAATGACGGTTATACCTGCCTCCTAGGTGTGCCTTGCAGGTGAAAAAAGAGATAGCAGAGGAGAAAATTCCTTGTGCATGCCCTGGCATGTAGTAGGTGTTTGTCAAATATCAGTTTCCTTCTTCTTAATTCACTCAGCTCATAAATCCAGAGATTGGAAACCGGTTGCCATGTGGGCCCGATTTGGCTTACATTTATTTGTGTTGAGATCAAATTGTCTCCCAAACAATTGGACTTGGGTGCTATCACTTTCATAAGCTAGGCGGCTGCATATAACATATAATATATTTACAGGAGGGAGCAAGTGTAGCTCAGTGGTTGAGTGCCTGCTTCACACGTATGAGGTCCCGGGTTCAATCCCCGATAACTCCTAAAAAAAAAAAAATGATAAGTAAATAAATATATGGATTTCTGACTTAGAATGAGAAAATCAGGACCCTGGACGGGGTCCTCTGTGGGCCCTGTCAACCTGCCTTTGAAAGGTCCTGTGCTTGCCTCTTTGCCGCAGGCCCCACCATGCCACTAGATGATGCCAGCCTGGACCGTTGGGGGTGGCGTTGGGAGTTTGAGTTGGGAATCCCTGACTGACCCTTGTGCCCGGGACTCCTGGGGCCTAACTCTTGTGCTGCCCCACCCCAGCTCCGGAGGTGGTGAAGAATGAGCGGTACACATTCAGCCCTGACTGGTGGGCGCTGGGCTGCCTCCTGTATGAGATGATCGCAGGCCAGTCGCCCTTCCAGCAAAGGAAGAAGAAGATCAAGCGGGAGGAGGTGGAGCGCCTGGTGAAGGAGGTGCTGGAGGAGTACTCAGACCGCTTCTCCACGCAGGCCCGCTTGCTCTGCTCCCAGGTACGGCCTTGGCGGGGAGGCCTGGCCAGCAGGGGTCTCCCCCACCTCCACCTGAGGGCACCCTGACCTCCCTGCCCTGCCGCAGCTCCTCTGTAAGGACCCTGCCGAGCGCCTGGGCTGTCGCGGGGGTGGTGCCCGCGAGGTGAAGGAGCACCCCCTCTTTAAGAAGCTGAACTTCAAGAGGCTGGGAGCCGGCATGCTGGAGCCCCCCTTCAAGCCTGATGTGAGTGCCACCCACCCATGCTGCCGAGGGCAGGGCTGGGCCGGGGCCAGGGCAGTGGGAGCTCTCAGGGGAGCGGTTGGGACGCACTCTGTGCAGGTGTCAGGAAATCCAGTGTGGGAGCCAGTGTAGCTCAGTGGTTGAGCGCCTGCTTCACATGAACGAGGTCCCCAGTTCAATCCCCAATACCTCCTAAAATAAAAAAAAAAAGATCCAACACAAGAGGTATGTCCAAAAAATATATTTTTATTTTTCACTGGGGCCCATGAAAATGAAAAGCCCCTCAGCCAGAAAAAGGAGTGCAGTACTGGTCCATCCTATGCCGTGTGGATGGACCTCAGAACATTCCAAGTGAAAGAAGCCAGACTGGAAGGGTCATGTGATCTGACTTCATTTATATGAAACGCCCAGAACAGGCAAATCCTTGGGGCCAGAAAGCCCATTAGTGTTTGCCAGGACCCTGGGAGTCGCTGCTTAATGGGTGTGAGGTTTCCTTTTGGGGTGATGAAATGTTTTGGAAGTAGATAGAGGTGATGGCTGCACAGCATTATGAGCATACTAAATGCCACTGAATTGTTCACTTGAAGATGGTTCATTTTGTTAGATGAGTTTTACCTCAATTAAAAAAAAACAAGAAAGAAAAGCCCCAGGATATATCTGGCTTTGGGCATCCCTGGATCCAGGGGTTCCTTGTAGGAATTTTCTCTCACCCTCTTTTTCCCTCTGCCCTTTCTCTCCCTCTCTCTCCCCCACCCCCATCTCTCTCTCCCTGCCCCTCTCTCCCCTCTCTTCCCCGTCTCCTCCTCCCACATCTCTCTCCCTCTGTCTCTCCCTGTCTCCCCCCTCTGTCTCTCTCCATCTCTTTCCCTCTTTCTTTCCCTCTCTCTCACCCCTCCCCCTCTCTTCCTCTCTCTCTCTCTTCCTCTCCCTTACCCCCTCTCTCCCTCTCCCTCCCCACCACAATGTGTAATAGCCTTCACACTGCTCAGGCAGTTCTCCCCAAGGCGTGACAGTGGTGGCCCCAGCAGCTCCAGGCCCACATCCTCTCAGCTCAGCCACCCCAATGAACAGAGAGTGCCTCTTGCCCAATAATTTCAGAAGAAGTCCTAAGGCGGGGAAACAAAAAACAAACAAAAAAAAAGGAAGTCCTAAGCCAAGTGGTGCTCATGGCCTTTGATTGCTCGGGCTGCGGCTCCTCCAGGACCAAGTGCCTCTGTCTGTCCAGTGGCTGTGTCCTCACTGGCCCCACCTGGCTCAGACATCCTCCAAGGGGAGAGGCCAGTTCCCCAAAGGAGAACCAAGATAACGTGCCTGCAGGGGGCATCAGCTGCCCACCCCCCCCAACACCCAGCAGCACTGACCACCCCCTGTGGGGGGCCACTCCCCACTGAGGAGTCTCCCCCACTCACTGAGCACCTCAGTGGGTCCAGCTCCCCGCAGGCAGGAACCTCCCATGGTCATCAGGTTCCAAGTGGCAGAAACCCAAATCAGACTTGAGTCAGCCCAACCTGGAGCTTCTTCTTATTTCATTTGGCCAGAAAGTTCCAGAGCAGGGCCAGAGTCAGGGTTTCCCACCATGCTACCAGGACTCTCTGTGTCTTGTTTGTCTCCCTTCCCCTGAGCTCAGGCTTCCCTGGATACAGTGACAGGGGCAAGATGATGTCATGTGCTCGCCCCCTCCCCACCATGTCCAGGACTGCTCAATAGACACTGCTGGGGTGGCAGGTCGCTGCCTGCAGCCATACCCGCGTTTGTTTATTCCCTATCAACAAATGTCTGAGCACCCATGTTTGCCAGGCCTTGGGCAAACCAAAGTCAACCAGACTGAGTCCTGCCTTCATGGAGTTTATGTTCCAGTGGGGAGACACGCTAAAATCAAGCAATAAGGGAGAAAGAATTTCTGGCAACGTTGAGTGCAAAAAAGAAAAATAAAACAGGTAAAGAAGAAGACAGGACAAGACAAAGTAGGGTGGGGGTGTTTTTAAACAGGGAGGTCTCTGAGGTGCTGACAGTGAAGCAGACGCCTAAAATACGTGAAAGGGAGAGCCGTGCCAAGGTTTGGGGGCTGTCTGAGTTTCCCAGCCACTATGACCAACACCACACAATGGGCTGGCTTAAACAACAGGAATTTTTTGGCTCATAGTTTTGAGGCTAAGAGAAGTCCAAAATCAAGGTGTCATCAGCAAGATGATGCTTTCTCCTCAAAGTCTCTAATATTCCGGTCCTGAGGGTTCCTTGGCTCGTAGCCCTACCTCCCCTCCTTTGGCCAATGTCCTCTCTTCCTTTTTGGGTCCCCACTGGCTTCCAGATTCTGGCTCCTCCCCATATCTTTCTCTTTCTAGGGCCTCTAGTAATAAGGCTAAGAAATATCCCGAGGGGAGGGGAGCGGGTATAGCTCAGTGGTTGAGTACCTGCTTGGCATGTACAAGGTCCCGGGGCGTTCAATCCCTGGTGCCTCCCGAAAAAAAAAGATGCATCCTGATTCAGTTGAGCTGCACCTTAACTAAAAATAACATCGTCAAAAAATCCTATTTCCCATGGGGTCACACCCACAGGAATGGGGTTAAGAGTCAGGATGCATTTTTTGGGGGAAGGGGGAGAGGAGGTCCCTAACGCAATCTGCCACAGGGTCTGTGCAGTCCAGGCAGAAGGAAGAGCGGCCAGGCCTCGAGGCTCTGGGACGGGGGCAGCCTTGTGAGACGGAGGCCAGTGGGGCCCAGGGTGGAGCACGTGGCAAGAGAGAGGTGAATAGAGAGGCCTGAGAGGACATTGGTCTTATTCGAAGTGGGAATTTGGGGGGCCTCTGGGGAGGATGCCCGACAGGAAAGTACGGCATGGGCACCATAGAGTGTGAGGGGAAGCAGGGCAGCCAGGGAGGGGACCTTGGCCTCTGCCTGGAACCCTTTGGGACTTCAGTCACTGGCCCAACGGGCAGAGCTAGCACGGGGCCCACATGAGCCTGCCTTCCGTCTCCCTTCTCCTGCCGCTGGAATTCTGTCCTTACTCCCGAGCACGTCACCTCATTTAACCTCGAAGTGGGCACCCGGCCTCTGGAGTCTTTCAGTCAAAGTCAGAGCAAAGGTTAATGCCCGGGAGTCTAACTTCTCAGAAGCAGCAGATGAAAAGCAAGCTTGGCGATGTTTTGTTTTGTCTTTTAAACAGCTTTATTGAGATGGAATTCGCATCCCATATCATTCATCCATTTAAAGTGCACAATTTTCGTGGCTTTCTGTATATTCACAGTTGTGCAACCATCACCACAATCAATTGGAGGATGTTTTTATCAGCCCCAAAAGAAACCCCGTATCCCTGAGCCGAGATTCCCCACTCTGGCAACCGCTTATCTGCTTTCTGTCTCTTAAGGATTTACCTACTCTGGATATTTCATATAAGTGGAATCCCGTGATATGTAGCCTTTTGTGTCTGACATTTCTCTCAGCATAATGCTTTCAAGGTACGTCCACATTGTAGCATGTATTAGCACGTCAGATTCCTTTTTCTGGCTGAATAATATTCCATCACAGGGATACAGACCACATTTTGTTTAGCCAATCATCAGTTGATGGATACTTGATTTAGTTCCACTTTTTCACCATCTGAATAATGCTTCCATGACAGGTTTTTGTGTGGACAGATGCTTTCATTTCTCTGGTTAGAGATTTAGGAGTGAAATTGCTGGGTCAAATGATAACTCAAGGGTTAGCTTTTTGAGGAGGAGCTACCAGAACTGTTTTCCCAAAGCTGCTGCCCCATTTTATAGGATGGCGATATCTTCACTGACATCCATAATAGTGGGGTTTGGAAAACCAATGTAAAGATGAAAGAGAAAGTGGCCTTCTGGAGCTGAGGTGGGCTCTCAGCAAGGGGCTGGAGGAGGCACAGTGGGAGGCTTGTACGAATCCTCCTCCGGTCAGCTGTGAGGTGTAAGAAGGGGATGGAGCCAGCTGGCCAGGGCGGAGCCCCCAGTCAGCTCCAGGCCCACACAAGGGTGTCCAGCCGGGTGCACGTGGCAGGGGGCACCTTTGACTGACCCCACCAAGGTACCGTATGGGCTAGCGGGCTGTGACTGCTCCACTGCCACAGAGTGGGGGATGGTGGCCTCCAAGAGGAGAAGGAACCTCCATATTGAGGAAGTGGCAGAACAGCTGTTGGGGCGCCTGTTTCTGACTCCAGACGGGCCACCTTCCTGTAGGGGTGGGGTGTCCTTCTCTGACCACTGCTTGGGCCCATCTCTCCCCAGCCCCAGGCCATTTACTGCAAGGACGTTCTAGACATTGAACAGTTCTCCACGGTGAAGGGCGTGGAGCTGGAGCCCACCGACCAGGACTTCTATCAGAAGTTTGCCACAGGCAGCGTGCCCATCCCCTGGCAGAACGAGGTGGGACTGCCTGCCCCCCCATCGGGTGGGTCCCTGCGGGGTAGCCTGGGGCAGCTCTCATGCCCGTTCCCTGATCTGCGGCAGATGGTGGAGACTGAGTGCTTCCAGGAGCTGAATGTCTTTGGGCTCGATGGCTCGGTGCCCCCCGACCTGGACTGGAAAGGCCAGCCGCCTGCACCCAAGAAGGGACTGCTGCAGAGACTTTTCAGCCGCCAGGTAACCCGCCCGGCTGGGTCCCACCTGGGCCCCCAGCCTGGCTCCAGGGGATGGTGGGTGGGAGGCCGAGCCAGTGCCCACCCGCTGCTGGAAGTGGGTGTCCTCCAGCCATGGCCAGCGGTGCCCAGGGACTCTGGCCTCGTGCCCGCCTATCCCCCTCCCCGCTCCAGGCCGGGCTCACGGCCTCTTTTCTCTTTCCAGAGGTGAGCAGTGCGGGTTCCCCGTGGCTTGGCCTCGCTGCCCGGCCTCGGGGAGCCACGGGCAGCCCTTCCGTGGCAGAGGCGAGATGAGGGCGAAAGACGTCCGGTGCCCGCTCCCCCCGTCCCTCCCTACTGCTTCCCTTCCTGGCACCCTGACACCTTCAAGCTGCTAGCCTCGCTTAGCCATCCTGTCGCCCCATGCCCTGCCTCCACTGGCCCCCAGGGGAAGGGGCTGGATGGAGGCCTTGCCCAGCCTGCCCCATACTCTGGTCCATTGCCAGCAGCCTCTGCACTGATGCTCACCCACGTCTGGCCGAGCCACTGCTCCAGGCCTCTTGTGGGGAGACCCCTCCCCAGAGCCGTGACCCCGGGCGGCTCCTGCCCTGGCATCACTGGTGGCTAACAGCACTCGCCCTGCCTCTCTTCCCTCCGTATCTTCCTGCCCCTCCAGGATTGCTGTGGGAACTGCAGCGACAGTGAGGAAGAGCTCCCCGCCCGCCTCGAGCTCCCCACCCATCTCGAGCTCCCCACCCGCCTCTAGCCCCCAGTCTGAGGCCCCCACCGGCAGTTGGCGGTAGCAGCCAGTCCGAGTGCTGTTGACAGTTTTGCACAGTGGTCTTCCCCCCTCGCCCACTCAAACCGTGGCCTGGGGAACGCAGCCTGAGCTGTTCCCAGTGTCCTCTGCCCCTCGGCCCCTGGCCTGGCTGAATTGGGCAAGGCCTGGGCTGTCCCCAGGACAAAGGTGCATCCCTTTGGCTCTTCTCTGCAGAGCTTGGGGCTTTCTGTATTTATGTATTTGTATGAATGTATATAGTGACCAGAGCGTTCTTAGTGGCCAACCTGGGCCTGGCGCCCCAGCCTCAGCTTCCCCAGGGCAGCTGGCCCTGGCTCGGGAGAGCCGGGGCCTGGCAGAGGAACCACTGCCAAACCCTAGGCTCCTCAGGCCCAGCTCTAGATGGGCCGAGGCCAAGCCCGGCCAGGCCCCCAGCACTGTGCTCGCCGCCAAGCAGACCTCCGAGTGAGAAATCGTGCCTGCTCCTGCTGCCCCGGGCTCGCGCCACCCCCTTTGGGGCCCGATGCTGTCCCTGCGCCGTGCTTCTCAGAAGCTGGATCTGGGGCCACCACGTCCCCCTAGGCCGGTGCCAAAGTTGGCCAGAAACTGGGCCGACCCTGGGACCCCTCCATCCACTGCCCAGGCTGCCCCAGCTGGGTCTGCCTCCGCCTTCCAGCTCCCAGGGCGCCTCATCCCTTACGCTGGGCCCTGCCCTGAAGACACCTCTTTCAGAAAAGCCCCAGTGCGGGGCACTGGGGGGAGGGACGGGGAGAAGGGTGTCCCTGGCCAAAACCCTCGTACATTCCGGCCTCCTAACATAGACACATGTGCCCAGCAATAACCCACTCCGTGTATGTGTGTGTGTGTGTGTGTGTGTGTGTGTGTGTGTGAGTGTGTGTGAGAGAGAGCATGAAGGGGGAGGGGGAGGCTGCCCCAGCCCTGGCCCTTCCCAAACTGTGACAGTCACCCTGGTCCCAGTGCTAGGAGAGCGTGGGATTACAGGGCCCTGGGTTTCCGTATTTAAAGCCAATTTTTATTACTCATTTTGTCCGATGTAAGCTGCCACGTGTCTCCATGTCAATACAGTCCGAGCACAAACCTGGCCCTTGGCCCTTGCCTGCCTCTTTCTTGCTTCTGGGACCTGCTTCCCAGCTCCCCACCCCAGGCTAATCTTGGGGTTGCCTCTCCTGGCAGCCAGGCCTGGTGGCCTTTGGGCTCACCCAGTGGGTTTCTCAGCTGCCTGAATGGGACAGAGCCTGAGGGAAAGAAGCCTAGGGTGCCCGTTGATGTGTGAGTCCATCTGCTTGTGCTCGAGAAGCAGACCTGACTAGCATCCTCTCCTTCAAACCCAAGGTGGCCTGGCTGCCAATGGTGGGCTCGGAGTAGCCTGGGGAATGAGGTGGGAGATGACACAAGGAATACCTGCCCTAGGTCTGGCTTTCTGGTCTCCTGCTCTAGGCCCAGCCCGGGGCTGACCCATGGACTTCCAGCCCATCCCCATTTTGCCCTTGAAGCCTGAAGCATGGATGGGCAGCAACTTAGACCAAGGGGACACTGGGAGGCAGGCTGTGGTGGGGGCAGCTGGGGACCAGCCACTCGGACTTCAGGGAGGCTTCCCAGGATAGCAATTGAGCCAGGCCTTGAAGGACACAATTGCTTGCTGGCACTGAAGGGGGGACCAGGGGGAGTGGTCCAGATGTGAAACCACCTATGCCAAGGCTGTGAGAGTGTGAGTCACGAGGCTGTCCCAGACTCCACAGAAGCATCGCTGCACCCTAGCTTCCCAGCAGCCCCCAGGCATGCCCTCTAGTCACCAGAAGGGTTTGTTCCTTGCTATTGGAGTGGGCCAGCCAAGCCACACAAGCTTTGTAGTTGGACAGTTGGAGTTCAAGTTCAAGCATAGCCACTTTTCAGGGTGTGTGGCTCTGCGTAAAGCCCTTCCCCTGTCTGGAAGAGCAGGTCTAACCACCACCACATCACAGGGCAACTTGAGAATTCACCGAGCCAGCCAATTACCCCCTCAAGCCCCTAAGACACCGGGAAGCCTCTCGAGGAACTGCTAAGGGGTGGGTGAGTGTTGGGTGTCAAGCTGACCAGCTGTCTCCCGGACAGGCAGAAGGCACCAAGTACCAACTTAGCAGAAGGAGCTTCTTGTGCCAACCCAGCCATGAAGAGTGCTTGCTGCCTTGTCTATCAAGGGAAACAGGGTGGGTGGGGAAAGGACCTTTGCCAAAGTCTTCCAGCTGAAAATGGGGGTGCTGCCAGGTAGACATCTGGGTACCTGAAGGTGAATTCCAGATCTTTTTGCCAAGCTCCCCCTGGGGCTAGAGAGGCATCCAGGGAACTTGGCCAGGGTTCAACTCACCTGAAAGCTGTTGCCACAGCGGATCCTCGGCCTAGCAAACTCCCAGAATTCACTTCCCGACCAGCCTTCCCTAAGCTCACCTCCCCACCCAGCTCGGTGGCGGAAGCTGGGGACCCAGATGGAGGCCCCTGCCAGCTTGGAGCTCAGTCTGGTAGGGAGGCAGACGTGGGAACAGTGGGACCCGGTGTGATCAGCTCTGGCAGATCATTCTTGCGTTCGCAGGGCCGGCTACAGTAGAGCTGGGGGTGAGGGGCAAATACTGAGCCCGGGTGGGCCCTCAGCCATGGAGGTGTCAGGGCCATTGCAGCCTCGCCCGGGAAGAGAAGCCAGTTGGATGGTCTACGACCACCCTGGTTTCCAGATGGCTGAACTTGGGGTGGGGTGAGTGGGTGGTGGGGGAAGGGAGTGGCGAAAGCTCAGGGTGGAGAGACTCGGCCCCACAGTGCTTCGAAAGCTGTGTGAACACGGGGCTGCATCTGGAAGGCGTGGGAGTCCCTGAATGGTTTTTACTGGTTGAGTCAGGGTGTCTGCCCAGCAGCTGACAAAAGTGCCTCAAGTTTCCTTTGGGGGAACCATACTTGCTCCCACTCAGTCCCTGTGGTTTTGATAGAGCAAGGCTGGCGCCCCCTGACATACACATACACCACCCCCGAGACAAGACTCCAAACCCAAGGAGTCCAAATAGCCAGGCCAGAAACCTGCCCACCATGGGTGGGGGGAGCAGGGCACTCAGATTCTGTACCCATGGAGTGCAGGGATTCCCCTGATTAAATCCAGGTGCTGGTATCCAAAGGAAAGGGAACATGTACCTGAACACCTTCCCTCCCTCAGGTACAGCCATCTGGGTTGGTTCACTGATGGACACAACCCCAAGTCCCCGAAGAGTCATTTGTGGGGTATCTTGCTAGAACTACTGGGAAAGAATTGGGATTCCTTTTCCTCGGGAGATGGATGGCAGAATAGAAGCCTGGCGCTGTGGGAGTTATCCTCAACACCGCTCGGGAAGCACTTGCCTGAGAATAATGCAAATAGAAGAAAGCAGAGTGCAAGAAAGTGATGCATGCCTGATGCTATTGCTTGAACACCTGGATCCAAGAGTGATCAAAGCAAACATCTGCCTCTAGACTCTTCAGGTACATGAGCCAATCAACTGCCCTTCGGATGCAAGCAATGTTTCAGGGTTCTGTCACTTGCAACCCACAATGTCCCAGCTGATATGGCAGAAACCACCTGAGTGTGGGAGGGAAGTTGGACTAGAAGCTGATGGATAGTAGGAGCCTCTCCAAGACTTGGGCCCTCATCAGGGGGTCACCTCGGAGAGAGCAGGGTCCACCGGGCCCAGGGCTCCGGCTATTGTACTGTGAGTTCAGCACTAGGTCCTCTCTCCCCTGTGCTGCTTCCTAGACGCCAGGTGGTGATGTATGCCCGCTGGGGCCATCGTGGGAGAGGCCGGGAGCGGGAAAAGGGCCATGTGTTCCTTAGTTGGGGCCACAGTGGGGTGCCTGGCCTTCTCACCCACTGCCTGTATGCAGTCCGTGCCAGCCTGCCAGGATGTGACCGGGGCCTGGGCCAGCAGTGGGCTCTCTGGATCCCCTACCTCGGCGGCCTGGCCGAGTATGCAGTGTGCACGACCAATCGATTTTGTGCCCTGGGGCTGCCCGCGGGCGCCTGGCTGTACAGCCTGTTGCCAGGTGCGGGTGCCCTCGGCGGCGTGAGCCCCGCGCTCCACGCGGGTCGTGCTCGGCGCACCAGGTGGGTGCACCAACCTGCGCCTCCTTCCCTCTCCGCGCCGTCTCCCGCCGGCGTGCTGCAGCGGCGGAGGGGGTGGGGAGAATGGGAATGGAGCCGGACGGGCGGGGGGGGACTCGCCGCCCGCAGCCGCGCGCGCGCACGCCGGGCTCGGGACGCGCCGTGTACGCGCCCGTGCGCGCGCCCCGCGGCTCCAGCCCAGCGCTCAGAGCCGCTTTCGCTGCCTCAGTCTGCTCCCCCCCGGCCGCCGCCGCCTACCCCAGGCCGGGGGCTCGGCCCGCTGGGCCCGCGCCGCCCGCCCCGCACCCCTAGGAGGACGAGCTCGAGGAGGATGCCTGGGCCCGTGAGTACCGCGGCGGCGGCGGGGCCGGGTGGGTGCGGAGCCTGGGCGGAAGATGGGTCCCGGGGCTGAGCCCCTCCCCGCGGGCGGCTCTGCACCCGGTCCCCGGATCGCCGCCCCGGACCCCTGCCCCGGCTGCGGCCCAGCCCCTCCCCCAGCCCATGCCAAAAGGAGGGAGGGAGGGAGGGCGCCAGCGAGCGAGGGAGCCGGCGCGGGGCGCGAGCAGCCACCGGTTCGCTTGGAAACGGTTGCCACAGCAACGGGGTTGCGCTCCCCAGCAACGCGGCAGCGGGGCGGCGACGCCCCCTCCCGCCCCTCCCCCACCCCACGCGGGGCCGCAGCCCGGGGGGGGGTGCAGGGGGAGAGCGAGTGCGGGGACCTACCCCTCGCCGTGGTGGTTGGGGGGAATCCTTCGCCCCTCTGGCCTGTCTGGGTGTACCTGCCTCCGCAGCTCGTCGTGGGTGGGGGTGGGGGGACGAGCGGCCCCCGTGGGCACGATCTGGCTCCCACGTGGCTGCAGTCGTCGCAGCCGG
>JAQZBX010067695.1:0-10591 GCA_029593785.1 Cabassous unicinctus
CTCTTAATTGCAAACTATTTACATATTCTGTCACTATGATAGTCAACTTAAAAATAATACAGTAATTCCCTTTTTTTAAAAAAAATTTTCATTTTGAAAGTTTTTAAGGGAAAGTCTGTACTTCTAATATTCCAGGATTTGACTTGTGATTCTTTCTCTCTACCTTCAACTATCAAAAAGAAAAATGCTATATGTTTCTTGGTAAAATAACAATAGATTCTTTAGGAATTTCTAGATTTAATACATTGTCGTTTGCAAATAATAGTTTTACTTCTTCCTTTCCAGTTTGGATACTTTTTATTTCTTTCTCTTGCCTAATTGCTCTGGTTAGAACTTCCAGTACCACATTGAATAGAAGTGGCAAACAGGACATTATTGTCTTGTTCTTAATCCTAGGAGAAAAGCTTTCAGACCTTCACCATTAAGTAATATGTTACCTGTGAGTATTTCATTTATGGCCTTTATTATGTTAAGAAAAATTCCTTCTCTTCCTAGTTTATCAAGTGTTTTTATCATGAAATGGTGCTGGATTTTTAAATGGTTTTCTACATCAATTGAGATGATTGTGGGTTTTTTTTAAATTTTTGTGTTTTTTTTTTTTGGTTTTTGCATTCATTTGATTATTGTGGTATATTACATTAGTTGATTTTTGTGTGATGAACCATCCTTGCCTTTCAGGAATAAACCCCATTTGGTCATGCTGCATAATCTTTTTAATACACTATTGAATTAATATGTTGCTGAACACTAACATTTTGTTGAGGAATTTTGCATTTAGATTCAGAATGGCAAGCCATTTTTTTTTTTGCCATTATTACTTTATTTTATTTTATTTTTTTCTTGAAGTGTTTTATTTTTTATTTTATTGTGGTTAAAATCAAATTTTTCACAATGCATAACAATATTTGTAAAATGATATATAAATACATATGCATATATGTGCATTTGTTTACATAAATGTTATTTGTTATATATATATATATATTTTTTTTTAAAGGTGCTTAGATTACCTAAATATTACTCAGAAATTACAGGGATTCTCATGTTCCCCACCTCCCACATCTCCAACAACATCCCACACCACCATCCCTCATCCGTGTGGCACAACACCCGCAATGGATATACACATCCTGGGGCCTTGCCACCGAGCATAGACCACAGTTCACATCATAGACCACACTCTCTCCCACACAGTTCTGTATGGTATATGCTGATGGAAAATGGCCTACATCCGTCGTCACCACGCCACTCAGGACAACCCCTAAGTCCCAAAAAAGCCTCTGTATTTCAACTGCCCCTCCTCTCCCTGCCTCAAAAATGTCCAGTGGCTACCGGCTCCACCTCACTGTTACAATTTCTTCCATTGCTTGAATCACAATATGTCTACAGCAGAACACCACCAAGCCCACTCTAGTCCACAGCTCCTCCCCCAATCCTGAGGGGACTGGGATGTTGATGTCCACTCCACCTCCAAGTGAGAGATGGCTTATATCCCGTGGATACGGTGGATGGGATTATCCTGCCTGCAGCTGCAGGCCCTCTCCATTCCCTGGGATGGCCATTGCCCATCGTCGTCTCCTCGCCAGGTTACTTGGATGAGTCCATTGAGCTGTAGAGTAGGCGTTGCAGCGCCAATGAGATTCCAGGCACAGCTGCAAGCCATTATTTTTAACTTCCTCAAATTTGTAGGGAAAACCTACCATGACTTTCATAATATCTTGTCCCTACAATTATAATTTTAATTCTTTCTAGCCATAAACCTTATTTTATACTCAGTCATACCAAAGTTCACTTGCCTCTTTTCTGTCCTCTCTCCCAACATCTCAGATTTTAAAAACCTCTTTGTTAATTTTTGCACATGCAAAAAGAACTTATTTAAGTTATTATGAACTCAGATTTTAGTATAAGTGCCTTATCTATAAAAATTTTAGATTAACTTCAGAGTTCTTACTGAGAAAGCCAATGAATAAACCTTTATTTTCAAATAAGTAATTGTCCTAACCCTTTGTTACTGTTTTCTAAGTCAGTTCCTAAATAAAACAAAGCTTTTTCTATAATCCTGTGGTGTTTCTTTTTAATATATAGTTTCTGGCATATGTATGTGTGCTTGTGTGTGTGTGTGTGTGTTTTCTTGGATGTGGAGAGGACACAGCAGGGAGGAGGAAGAATTTGTCAAAGGCATTTTTTCTAATGTTAATAAGTTACATCCACTGGTTCCTCTTTTTTCAGAGAGCTATTTATCATTTCTTTGAACACACTTCACTGGGTAGCATGAGTTCCCATTACGTAAACCGTACTGTTCATCCCCAAATAGATTATGTTTGCTTAAATAGCCAACAATTATATCATTCATTACAAAGTCTACCAGCTTCGCTGACCTTGAAGTGAAGGTAAGCAATCTGCAATCAACAAGAACCCCCACTGAAATGCTTTGTGCGGATCGATTGCACAAGTTATTTATAATGATAAGATACACATTTTAGTCAGCCAATGACTAACATTAATCTACGCTTTTAAAAATGAAGTCTTTTGTGAGTACCACCTAGCCAAATCATTTTGTTTCTCAATCTTCTTTAGTATTTCCAATTCCTGCTCAGTTATTTTATGGTATATACTTCTTACTGCATTTTTCCTTTAATTCTGTATATATGTACAATTTACTTCAAAGAAACTATGCAGAACTTACATTGCTGAAAAGCTAGAGGCAAAACTCATAATACTCTGGAATAAGAAAATATATGCTCTTCTATAGAATCTAGTTTTCTGTTACCAAAAAGTATGCAAATTTTACTTTTAGTAATGTAATTATCATTAGCAGGAAAAAATGGAAAAGAGTAAACCTAATTCTATCCATAAAAACACATTAATTGGATGTCCTTGGGCCTGCAGTAAAATGACTGGTTACAACACTACGTTTCTGCTCGGCTTCAAATAAATCTCAATGAAAGATCATAGTGTAAGAGCAATCAAGACTGTTCATGAGAAACATTTAACTTGGGGATTCTATCTATTATTCAATCCATTTATATGAACAATTAAAAAACTTTCTGGGAGCAAATTTATACCAAGGAAAGAGAGAAATGAGTAAACTCTCTAGGTCCAAAAAAAAAAAGAGAAGGCACTGAAACGCTCTGGAGCACCAGTTGCACCACAGAATTAGCTCCACCTTGAGGCAAGGGGTAACCCCTTTGTAATCTTCAGTCAGTCATTGGTCAATGTCTACGTGGTGCGGGTAGGAGGAATTCCAGGAGAGAATAATTCTCTGAGTTATCATCCCACAGTCATATCAGCTGGAGGATGGGTTCACCAATAGGGTAAAGTGGATCTGGTAGAGGCATCACAACATCTATTTCAGGGTCCAATTCATTTGGCTTTGAATGCTGCCTCTACCTTGTATCTAATAACTATGTGATCGTTGGGCAAATATTTAAGCTCTTTGTGCCTTGGGTGCCTTATTTACAAAATTTGAGAGAATAATACTCATCTCTCAAGATTGTTTTGAGTTTAGAAAAGTAATGCATATAGAGCATATGGGCTGGTGTTGATGGAAATGTTCAATAAACAGAAACTTTAAAAAATATGAAGTGGTTAGGAGGAAGTGTTCAAAAGAATAGTATGGCTTCTTTCACTAAGACATGTTGTTTGGCAAAGCTCTACAAGAAAGAAAATATGTTTTGGTCCCCTTCCAGCAGAGCACTACATATTAAGGACACCCTTGCCCATCTTTACAGAAGTCTGTGCAATCGTCAGGTCTCCAGCCACTCAGTGAAAGCAATAGATGGAAAAGACTAATTGGTGGGGTATTGATGTGGTTCTCAAGAGAGCAGCAGCATTTCCCAGAAGAAAAGAAAAAGCTAACAGAAGTCCCACCACCCAGCTTAAGGAAACTAGAATGGGAAGAAAGGTGAAAACGATTTAACCCATACCATAGCTGACTAAACTTGTTTGTGAAGACAAGTCAGACACTTGGGGGGTGAGGGGTCTACATAAGACTCAGGTCCTGTAATAGCAATGGGAGAGGGTGAGAGTCAGCTAAGGAAGGATAGCAATATATCCTTAGAGATTATTGATTTATCATTTTTATTGATGCTGTGTATGTTTGACTATTTTGAAGGTACAGGTACAGGTACAGGTTTAGGGGTGACATTTGTAATTGCCATCTATTTCAGTCTGCCTGGAGTAATGTTGGTGCCTGGAGCACTATTCTAGGGTCTTAAGATGTATCAGGGAATAAAACAAAGATCTCTGCTACTAAGGATGGTATATTCTAGTATAGGATAAACATAATAAAGAAGTCAATAATATACTGTAGTTTTTGGAAGGTAGTAATTGATAGAATAAAAAACTGTAGAGAAAGGTAAGGCAGGGTGGGGGAGCAGGCTGGAGCTGAATATCTGGGGAAGAGCACTTCAGAGAGAAGAGTTACAACAAAGGACTTGAATCAGGAAACAGCCTAGTGTGTTTAAGGAAAAGCAAAGCGAGGAGTGAGCAAGACCGGGAGTGGTATGAGATGAGATCAGAAGGATAATGGGCAAAAAACAACTAGTGAAGTCAGAATAAAAAGTAGGGGAACACTCTCATCAGCCCTTCCATCTCACCACTCTCTCTCCCAGTTCCACCACTACCACCACCATGCTCCGTGGTCTAAGTGCCGCCCTCTGATGCAGGCATTACCAAGCTCCTAGGTGAAACTTGCAGTCTGGCTCTTGAGACCACTCCCATTAAAACATTAATGAGTTAGGGCTTTTACGTATACCTTCAACCAGAAAATAACAGTTCTCCTTTGCTTTCTAAAAATGGAGAACCTGATGGAATGACAGATGTAGAATACCTGAAAAAGTAGTAAATACATTTTACAACAGTAAATATTATTCTTTGTGTTTCTCATAGTCTAGCTTGATGTGAGGCAATAAATATTTGTTGGACGACTTTGGGGGAAAAAACAACAACAGACCTGAGTTCAAATCCCCAAGCTCCAACTTATTAAATTATTCTGGTCAAGGTAATTAAACTCGCTGTGTTCAGCTTTCTCAGCTGCAAAATGGAGCTGAAACATAATTCTCAGGGTGATTTTCAGACTTAAACCAAATAGCATGTAGGTACTCCATAGTAATTCCGTTTCCACCTTAAATGTTTCCCTCTTTGTGTAGTTGCTTTTAATTTACCTTGTTCATAGCACTCAGTATAAACCTAGGAAGCTTCAGAAAAATCTATTCTTTAGCTCATTGCAAATTAATAATTCACGTAGGTCTGGTCGATCTGGCTACCATAACAGCGTGAGAAAAGTAATGACCATAAAGCCATGTGAGAGCGAAGAGACAGCTGCTTCTCTCTCTCAAAATATAATAAAAATTATTCAATTAATTCCTTATATAGGATCTGTTGGTTTTCCAAGACAATTATGAAATACGTGTTTCTAACATTTTTTTTGGAAACCAAAAATATTCCAAACATGGTTTTAAACCAAACATGTGCTGGCTATCATTAAATTACAATGTACATATAAATAAATGTAAACTTTTCTTAATAAAAATGACATGGGCAAGGGTCATTTTCTTCAGTTTCAGAGAAGTTGTTTTATGAACATTCTATGACAGCAATAATTACATAAGTCCATTTTCTAGAGTTAAATTGATATCTTCTATATCCTTGCAACATTTAAAAAAGGAAAACCAATTAACATGGAAATATGCTAAACAAGGAAAGTTAACTAAATGGAACCAATTATTTCAATTTGGTTTATTTACAAAACTGATAAAATTTTAAAAAATCAATGTGTGCCAATTATTAACTGAAAAAATTAGTAAGGAAAAAGACAAAGTTGATAACAAGTAAGCAAAATAAAAGGTTGATACTAATAAAAAAATAACCTGGCATTAATGATATAATCATTGAAGTTTTAATTTCTGTTAAGCAATAGTAGCAGAGTTTACAATTCATTTCCTGCATAGAATTTACAATTTCTCAGGGAAATACACTACATAAAATATAGCCATAAAACTGTGTCAAAATTTCAAGTAACTAATGTATCTAGCTTTCATATAACGTGGTATGTAAGAGACCAGTGTTAAGAAAAGAAATTAAGGAACACTTAAATGCTCAGTTTTAAAGTTTTAAAACTTTGTCTTATCTGGGAAAATTTGTAATGTAACCTTGGTTTCAATTCTTCTGTAAATTTAATAAAACTTTATCCTAAAGTAAAAATAGCTTTACTGGCTAGTGTCTAATGAAGTAAGAATGATCTCACGCTTAGTAAATCCAGATTTTGTTCCTGGATCTCTTTGACACAGTCTGGATCTGATATTCCCAATTATCAAATACAAATAATCACACCTGCCTCTATCTATATCTCACAGGATTTATGAGTAAATCACTGGTATGAAAATATGTATGAAAATACTTAGAGGGGGTGGATGTGGCTCAAATGGTTGGGCGTCCGTCTGCCATATGGAGGGACCTGGGTTCGATCCCGGGACCTCCCGGTAAAATTAAAAAATATATATAGAAGGCGCATGGGCTGCCAGGCTGTGTGTGCCGGTGAGCCGCCAGGCCCTGGGAGCCATGCAGCAAGATGATGACGTAAAAGGAGAGAGACAAGACGAGATGCTCCGAAAGCTCCAAAAACCAGGAACCGAGGTGGCACAGATGGCTAGAACACCTCTCTCCTACATCGGAGGTCTTCAGGATCGAATCCTGGTGAAGACTGGCGGAGGAGGATGAGAAGAGATGAAACAGACACAGAGAATTGCCCGGAGAATGGACACAAAACAGCAAATGGGGAAGGGGGGGGTTAAAATGGATCAAGTAAATAAATAAATCTTTGAAATAAATAAATAAATACTTAGAGTTCTTTCAGTGACTTTACAAATTTGCATTAATTATGTTGTTTATTATTGTTGGCTCAATAGAGCATAAGAACAATAGCAACCTTTTATTTGCTGGTATCATTAGGAAATCTTTGGTCTGTAATTAATAATGTACCATCCATAAAAGCATTAGGAAGTTATATGAAAGATCACTCACACAAGAAGACATAAAGTTAAATCTGTTTATGGCTGTATTTCCATACTGCAGTAGAGTGCCTGAGAAGAGAGTGAATGCTGAAGGCAGACAACCTGAATTGAATTCATGTTCTACAATCTTTTAGTTGTGTGTCCCTTAAATTTCCTTTGGCTTAGTTCCACATTTGTAAATGGTGATAAGTAATAGTACCAATTTGGTAGGGTTTTTATAAGGATTTCTGGTAGTGACTCCTTTTCCCTTCTGCTACACTATGAAAGCTGAAAAGTTTGTAGAATTTGATTGCCCAACTTCCCTCACAACTCAGGTGACAGTGCCAGGATGGGAGGCACAAGCAGGAATCTGTTGGGGCTGCTAGGAAAGCTTTGGGACCCCTGATAAAAGGGGAAAGATGTGGTTGATTGCAGCCCTTCCTTCCTTTTTCTTAACCTCAATACAAACATGCTGCTGGGAGCTAGGATAATCATCTTGCAACTATGAGAACAAGGCCAAGAGAATGGGGTAGGTACTGCCTGAAACCATTGTTCCACTGAACCAATGCCAGCTGCCAGACTTCATTTAACATCGAAAAAATGAACCCTGTGTGTTTAAGTGGCTTGTAGTTGAACATTGTTACTTGCAGCTAAAAGCATTCCTAACTGATACAGAGTTAACACATGTAAAATGATGGGAAGAGTGTGTGTGTGTATATATATTTATATATATATATTTATATATATGTGCTATTTTCCAGTTAATCATGTGTTGTATGTCATTAATTTGATGTCCATTGATTTATAATATGTATTTGTCCGGTTTAAGTTATGTATCTTGTTTCATAATTTCAACATAGCATTGTAATATTCTTTAAAATTTATTATACTTTAAAATACAAGGCAGATTTGATAATTTCTTGTAGCAATTAATCTGCCCAAAAGCACAATTGTTTTGTTATATTCTTTAATTCGAGAGCCCATTATGGCCCCCTGCGCTCGCCGGCCGGGACAGGTGCTCGCCGCGCCGGTAGGCGGTGGGGGCCGTGCTGCTGACCTGCGCCCGCGACCCGAGAGCCGGGCGCGCAGGGAGAGTATACGGAGGAGCCATGAGCCGTCTGCCCGGGAGGATCGCGGCAATGCTGCTCGGGCTGCTGATGGAGTGAATAGAGGCCAAAAAGCATTGCTGGTATTTTGAAGGATTCTACCCAACATTTTATATATGCGGCTCCTATAAGGACGCCTGCGGCTCGAGATGCCGTGTGCGGGCCCTCTCCCTACAGAGGCTCTGGTCCTTCCGGTTCCTACTGATGATAAGCGTGCTCTTCTGCTGCAGGGCTGGCTTCTTCATCCCGCCGCGCGTGTACCGCCCACTGTTGATCGAGGAGCCGGCTTTCACCATGCCCTATACCAGGAAGCCCCCAGACCCCGCCCCAGGAATATGTCTAGAGCCGCCATATTACATGGACCCGGGAGGACCAAGAATGAATCCTATCGGGAGCCCCATGGCCATGGCCTTCCAGGTCCAGCCCAATTCACCCCAGGGAAGCACGGCCTACCCGCCACCCCCTTTCTAGGGTAACACAGCTCCGCCCGGGTAAGAACAGGTGGTGAAGGCCAAGTAAGCAGGGCGCAGCCTGACGCCTGCCAAGCGCAGGAGGCGCTGCAGGACTTTCCCCGAGAGGAAGGGAGGCCTCCCGGTTGCTGAGACAAGGTCAACAGCCTTCTCTGTTCCCTTCAATGTTTGTTTCAAGAAATGGTCTTATGAGCCACTGAGGGCAAATTTCTCTTTTGATGTCTTCAAAGCCAGCACAGCTCCCTTTCAAGTTTTCCGTGGAGGACCAATATTTGAATTCACAGTGTCTACTCTAATGCTTCTATTTCTAATGTAATCTGTGCTCTCTGACAGAGGGTGGTGACAGTCCCTAAGGGCTGCAAGTTCCTAGGGTGGTGTTCCCAGATCCTCAGGAGAGGGACAGAGAGGAGGAGGGCCAGGCAAAGCAACGGTGCACAGTGCGCATTTGGAGAGGATCCAGGCACGTTTCCCCCCACCAAAAAACGTAGGAAGCCCCCCACATGGGAGAGCGTATCAGCAGCTTGGCTGAAACGGGACCTGTCAGAATCCGTGTTTGAGCCCATTCTCCAGCCCTCCTCTTCAACGCGTGGTGAGAGGGCCGCTTGGCAAAGAAACCTCTTCCGGCTTTCCTATCTCCACTCATGGCAATAGCTCGTGCTGAAGACGCCCCTCTGCGCGGACGGGGCTGGGAAAGCAGAGCCGTGCAGCTCCCACCTCAGGGAGATGAGCTCCAGAGCCAAGCCTCTGCTGGATGTCTACCGTTACCTGAAAATCCCCAAGGAAAATACATTTAAATTGATAGTAAATCACTTCCTGCCTTATCTACTGGAACATTGTGTCTTAGGGGCTCGTGGTCTGACTTGGACAAAAAAAAAAAATGCTTTCCCTTTTTATTCGTGCGTGTATGGAAGCCATTTATACGGCGTGCTGTGCTTTGAGAACAGACTCCAGAGTGTCTTTCCTGGATGCTCTGGGTCTCTCTGAGCTTTTCTCATGCCCAGGGGTTTCTGCCTCCTTCCCAAAGGCAGCTCTGCGGTGGTTGGCTTGGATGGACACTTCCAAAGCAGCACTCTTCCGTTCAGGGGCGCATCTGAGAGGGAAATCACATCCCGGGCCTTTAGGAGAGAGAATGCAGAGGCGTCCCAGCGGGAGCAAGGATAGCCAGCTGGGGCCTGAGGCAAGCCGAGCGGCTGCGTTTGATCTCAGCAGGCAAGGATAGCCAGGTATTGGCGCCTGCTGAGAAAAAAGCGGGAAAGCAAAATTCCCCGGATTGCGGGCAGAGCGCTTCAAAGAGTATGGAATTGACTCTCACTGACAGTTTAATCAAAATTAGCTACACTCGCTCCCCATGGAAATGCAGTTGCCCAGACTTATCAGTCCACAGGGACGCTTTCTTCCTCTGTGTAGTTGTTAGCGTTGATAATGCATTCAGACCCAAATTTAGACCTGACGTGCTGTGTAGACTAAGGGCAAAGCAGTGTAGCCAGGGCACCTAAATCCCAATATGAGTAGTATTGGGGGAGAAAGGGAATGGTTTTTAAAGCAGTCTTATTGAGATATAATCATGTGCCATGCAGTCCATCCAAGGTGTACAACTGGTGGCTTTTGGTGTAGTCACCGAGTTGTACATTCATCACAACAATTTTGGAACATTTTCATTACGCCAAAAAGAAAAACCCCATACCCCTTAGCAGTCACTGTCAATGGGAGGTGCTTATTTTTAAAATAAGAAATTATCACTCATGGATCTTGAGTGTGGGAACCTCTCATGGGAATGGATTGTGAGTGTTTCCATTTCCCTACAACAAGGAGCTTGGCATCCATACTCTGCCCAGGGTATTTGTTTGGGGTAGAGTCTGGGGAATAGGCATGGGGCTGAGGTCACTGCTCCAGGACTTACTCTAAAGACAAAGAATCTGGGCCCTTCCCAGAGAAATCCATGGGAAATGCTTGGGAACAAAACAACCACCATTGGAAACAGTTTGTGAACCCAGATGCTGCTGGCGTCTTTGACCACCTTGTG
>JAQZBX010067696.1:0-15885 GCA_029593785.1 Cabassous unicinctus
AGAGGATCTATATCAGAACTCTCAAATTGTTTCCATTCATTAGTATGTCTTTCCTTGTGCCAATAACATGCAATTTTGACCACTTCAGCTTTGTAGTATGCTTTAAATTTCAGGTAATGTGAATCCTCCGATTTCATTTTTCTTTTTCAATATATCTTTGGCTATTCGGATCCGCATGTTCTTCCAAATAAATTTCATATTGAGTTTTTCCAATTCAGTAAAAAATGGTGTGTTAATTTTTATTGGGATTGCATTAAAACTGTATATTAGTTTTGGTAGGATGACATCTTAATGATATTTAGTCTTCCTATTCATGAACAGGTAATATTCTTCCATTTATTAAAGTCTTTTTTTATTTCCTTTAGCAGTGCTGTGTAGCCTTCTGGGTATGTCATTTACATCTTTAGTTAAATTTATTCCTAGGTACTTGATTTTTTTATTTACTATTGTAATAATATTTTTTTCCTTTATATCCTCCTCAGATCCCTCATTATTGGTGTACAGAAATGCTACTGATTTTTGCACTTTGATGTTGTAACCTATTACTTTACAGAACTCATTCATAAGTTCTAGAAATTTTTTTGTAGACTTCTCAGGGCTTTTTATGTATATGATCATGTTGTCCACAAATAGTGACATTTTGGCTTCTTCCTTTCCAATTTGGATGCCCTTTATATATTTTTCTTGCCTCAGTGTTTGAGCAAGAAATTCTTAAATGATGTTAAAAAGGAAAGGTGACAGTGAGCATCCTTGTCTTGTTCCCACTTTTAGATGGGAAGCTTCTATGATTTCACCACTGTATATGGTGTTAGCTGTGGGTCTTCCATTTAAACCCTTTTTCATGTTCACAAAGTCACCTTCTATTCCTATCTTTTGCAGTTTTTTTATCAGGACAGGGTGCTGTATTTTGTTGAATGCTTTTTATGCATCTGTAGAGATGATCTGGTTATTTTTTTCTGTTAATCCATTTATGTGGTGTAATACATTGATTGATTTTCTTATGTTGAAATATCCCTGAATACCCAGGATGAAATGCACTTGATCATGGTGTAGAATTCTTTTGATGTATTGCTGATTAAAATTAGCAAGTATTTTGTTGAGGACTTTAGCATATACTTCATGGGAGATTGATCTGTGATTTTCCTTTCTTGTGGCATCTTTGTTTGGCTTTGGTATTAGGGTAATGGTGGCATCATAGAATAAGTAAGGTATTGTTCCTTCTACTTCTATTTTTTGGAAGATTTTAAGCAGGATTGGTGTTAGTTCTTTCCAGAATGTGTGGTAGAATTCACCTGTGAAGCCTTCTGGTAATGGGCTCTTCTTAGTTGGGAGGTTTTAGATGACTAATTCTATCTCTTTACTTGTGATTGGTCTGTTGAGTTCATCAATTTCTTTGATGGTTAATGAAGGCTGCTTGTGTGTTTATAGGAATTTTTCCATTTTCTTCTAAATTATTCTTCTTGTTGCCATATAATTTTTCAAATTATCCTCTTAGGATACTCTTTATTTCTATGGGATTGGTGGTGATATTCCCTTCCTCATTTCTCCTTTTCTGTATTTGCATCTTCTGTTTATTTGTTGTTAGTCTAACTAAGGGTTTGTCAATTTTCTTGATCTACTTGAAAAACCAGACTTTTTTGTTGTTGTTCTTTCCAAGTGTTTTCTTATTTTCTATTTCATTTAGTTTTGCACCAATCTTAGTTATTTCCTTCTTTCTACTTCCTTTCAGTTTAGTTTGTTGTTCTTTTCTAAATCCTACAGATGTGAATTTAGGTCTTCAATTTTAGCTTTTTCTTCTTTTATGATATATGCATTTATGGCTATGAAGTTTCCTCTCAGTATATCTATTGCTGCATCCCGTAGGTTTTGATATGTTGTGATGTCATTTTCATTCCTTTATAGGCAGTTATTGATTTCTTATGAAATTTCCTCCTTGACCCACTGTGTGTCTAAGAGTGTGTTTTTCCACTTCCATATCTTTGTGCCTAATCTGTTTCTCTGGCCTGAACTGATATCCAACTTCATTCCATTGTGGTCAGAGAAATTATTTTTATAATTTCAATCTATAAGAATTCATTGAGAATTTTTTTTCTGTGACCTAGCATGTAGTATATCTTTGACAATAATCCATGTGCCCTCAAGAAGAATGTATATCTGACTGCATTTTGGTTTAGTGTGCTGTATATGTCTATTAGGTCCATATCCTTTAATGTATTATTCAAGGTGTTTCTTTCTTTACTGATTTTCTGTCAAGATGCTTTGTCTAATGGTGATAATGGTGTATTAAATCCCCCAATATAATTGTAGAGGCATCTATTTCTCCACTTAGTTTTTCCAGTGTCTGTCTCATGAATTTTGAGGCACCCTGGTTATATGCATATTTGTTTATGATTTCTTTTTCTTGAAATATTACCCCTTTTACTAATATGTAGTGTCCGCCTTTGTTTCTTACAATAGTTTTGCATTTAAAGTCTATTTTCTCCAATATTAGTATAGCTACTCATGCCCTTTTTTGGTTATTCTTTACCTGTAAGATTATTTTCAAGCCATTCACTTTCAACCTTCTTGAATCCCTGGGTCTACGGTGGGTATCTTGTAGACAGCATATAAAAGGGACATATTTTTTTATCCATTCTGCCAATCTGTGTCTCCTGAATAGTGAGTTCAATCCATTAACCTTCCCTGTTATTACTCTCAAGGAATTACATTAGCCATATTTTCTTTGGGTTTATGTATGTCATATGTTGTTTTTATTTTCTTTTTTTCTTTTTAGTTGTTCTTATACTCTCCTCCAACTCTCTCTCTCCTGTTTTATTTCCTTTCATCCTGCAGAACTCCCTTTAGTATTTCTTTAAGGGCAGGTTTCTTTTTGGTATACTGTCTTGATTTCTTTTTTCTGTGAATATTTTGTAATCTCCATCATTTTTGAATGCCAGTTTTGCTGGATAGAGAATTCTTGGCTGGAAGTATTTTCTTTTAGTACCTTAACTATGTCATACCATTGCCTTTTTGTCTCCATGGTTTCAGATGAGAAATCAACACTTATTCTCATTGATCTTCCCTTTTATGTGATGGTTCTCTTTTCTCTTAATGCCTTCAGTATTTTCACTTTGTCTTGGGCATTGGGAAATTTGACAAGTATATGTCTTGGAGGAAGCCTGTACATACCTTCATATGTTCATCCACCTTCCGCAATAGGGTTGGAAAATTTTGAGTCATTATTTCCTCCAACACTCCTTCTGTCCCCTTTCCTTTCTCTTCTCCCTTGGGGATGCTTATAATCCATATTTTTGTGCATTTTGTGTTGTCATTCAAATTCCTAAGTCCCTGCCAGATGTTTTCTATCTTTTAATCTATTTGTTCCACTGACTGATTTCAGATGTAGTGTCTTCCAAACCACTGTATCTTTCCTCTGACTGTTCAAATCTTCTGTTATGTGTTTCCAGTGTCTTTTTGATTTCTTGTATTGTGCCATTCATGTGTGTGTTAAATTTTCTTTTTGACATTTTGCTCCTATTATACAATTCCCTTGTTGTCTATATTCCCTTGAAGGAAACAGATTAAGGCCAGAGAAAGTGAAAGAGATAAGAAAAGAAAAAGAAAATGATAATCGATATAATAGTAGTAAAAGTTAGAAAAGGAACCATATAAGATATAGAAAAATGAATATTTAACTCATGTAAGCAGTGTAGAGTTACAGGAATAAAATAGTGAAGTATGTAAAATAAAATGGGAAACTGAATAGAACAATATATACAATGAATAAAGGTCAGAATGATGAAGAGAGAGGGAAAGAGAAAAGAAAGCAAAAAAAAAAAAGTAATAAAAGAAATAAAATATAATAGATGAGACAGAAGTAGAAACCAGAAAGACTGAGGACTATACAAAGAGAGGTGGAATGTAAGAACAACAACAGAAAGTGGAAGATAGAAAGATAAGGAAGGAAAAGTGATAGCATTGGTTGAAACAATTGGTATACACAGAAAAGGGGAAATCAAAGAAGAGGAAACACAGCAAACAAGAAATAAGCCAGCAGCACCTAATTTAGAAAAAGGGGTGGGGGAGAAAGAGTAAAGGAAACCAGGAAAACAAAAGGACAAACAGACACACAAGGAAGCAGTCAAACAAAAACTAAGGAAAAAACAGCCTTTCTTCTTAGGCCCCTGAGGGGTTTCTCAGGTTGCCAGTGTTCATCAAACAATTAGCCTCCAGCCTTCCCTCTTCAGGTTTTGAAGTGAGTTTTAGCAAGTAAATTAAGTTAAATTTTTAAAGAAATTAACCCTTTTTTAAGAAACATAAGAGACACAAGAGAAGTTAATACAAAAATTATGTCTATGTTTTTCCTGTCCTAAAGTATCAGCTGAATGTTTGATGTCCTGGTGGATCACTACTCTAAGTGGAGCTGGGAATCTAAGTAGGGACCTTGTATATTCAATGTGGAAAATCCTCCACTGTGCTAAACTTTCTGGTTTATCAGATAGCTCTTCAAAAAAAGAATCCAGTCACTTTTCCTTGGGTAGGTTTGTCTCTTTGCCTTTGGATAAATTTCTGCTGATTACGAGTCTGTCCCTGTCCACTTTCTATTCTTATTGCTTTTTCTCCCGGAGCAACAGGGCACAATAGCCTTTGTGATGGGATTCCTTCTCACCTCCCCTGGTCAGGTTTAGTTCCGTTTTGAAATTCAAATGGGACCCTGGTGACTGAACTCACTGCAGAATAATGACTCTCAACCCTCTTCCAAATCAACCCCTCCACCCAGGGGACCCTAAATAGGCTCTTGGAAGCTTATTAAGCACTTCCTACTGTCTGCTTCTCTTATGGGAGTTGAAATGTTTAGTTTTCAGCACTGGGCTAGTCAATTGCCTGACTCTGCCCTCTTCTGGCCAAATTTCTCTATCCCAGTTTGCTTACATAAATCAGGCTTCCTCAACACATTCACTTCTCCCCTCTTCCTGGTGGCACCTTGAACCAGCTGGTATGTTCCTCAAAGCTCAAAGAGTATCCAGGCAACCATGTCACAAAAAGGAAAGATCTCTCCACCCTTTTCCAGAGCCTCCCTACTCTTGGAGAATGTTCCCTCTGGTTGGGTGGCCTGTCAAATCCAGGACTCAGGGCTCACAGCCACTTTGCCTTGAAAGTGGGTCTCAACCATGCCAAAGTTTCTAGCCTCAAGGACAGGAAACTCAGGGTTTTGCCTTGAGCAATTTATCTCTTTTTCCACCTCTCTGCAGATTGATGCCCTGAAGCCTTCAGCTCTGTGGGTTCCCAGAACAGCTCGCTTGGGTAGGGTCTTGCCCCCACTTGGTGTTTTTATTGCAAGAGAAATGGTAAGTGTCCAGGTAAACCAACACCATCTTGACCAGATCACCTTCTTGAACGCTGGCTTTACTTATTCATTTTTATTTAATTTAGTAGCTGCTGGTCAATTATTTGTTTTTAAATATTTAGTTAATTTTAAACTGCATATGAATTTCCTCAATGCCATAATTTTAGTCCAAAATCTTCAGAAAATGTAGTTTATTAGGGATAAATCTATTTTATAGATTACTATATTTAAATAAATTTCATTTACAATCTGATGAAAATTAAGAAGGTTGAATCTCCTGTGAATTGTAAAATATTATTGAATTTTTTTTACACTTAACCAAAAAAATTACAATTTCTCTTCAAAGAAACTCCACTACAAATTTAATTAATCTCAAGTGTATAGGGAAGGATCCTTACTAAGAAGCAGCGGCAGGAAATTTGGCCTCTTGAGGTTGACATTGACAGTTAATCAGGGCTTATGAGAGGTGTGTCCCATATGTAGCCATTCTAAAAAAAAATACATGTTTATAAAGAATGATTACTAAAAGTGTAACTGAGAAGGGACTCCATGAATTCTGTTGTTGAAAGAAGTGACAGGATCATGAATTTTGACAATCATTTAAATATTTCAAAATATATATTCATCTTGGGAAAGATCACTTATCTCACCTTTCAGGTATATTTGTATATTGTATTTGATTTATTTCTTTGATATTACCAATGAATAATTCTCTGAAACAACACTGATAGGCCTCAAGATCATTTGCATACTTAATTATAACTTCCCAATTTGACATATTTAAGTTCATAAGGTAGGCTGTATTTTTCTGATTTAAATGTTATTTATGTTTTAAAATAGTACCTGAAGATCTGTCTGTGAATACACAGCTTGACTGAAAAGACTGGAAATTTATTGATACCAAAGTCCCTGAAATTGAAGTACTGGAAGCAAAAAGAATGAGAAATTTCTAGAGCTAGATTCTAAATAAGATTTAAGAAATTTACAGGCAAATGAAAGTTATGATAGAATTTCTTGGAAATCTATCAATGTAAATAAAAACAGTCATTTAAACATTCAATAAATTTAAAGATTTCCAATGTACTTTTTACAATGAACAATTTCTGATATTGATTTGCTTAATTTTACGATGCAGCTTTTTCTGTATGCTGATCATTTTATTATGATACTGTTTATCACTTTTTAACAATAAACAAAGAATTAAAAACCCCATTCTGTATGTTACTGTCCACATTTTAAAATTGAGAAGCAAATACTTTCTAAATATCAAAGAGTTTATAAAAAAATTTGGAGAAAGTCTCTGAACTCTCTCTTGTGGCCATATATATTCAATTAACCATCATGATACATTTGAAGAAGATGCATGGCAAATTTAGCATAGTGAAACGAGTATTTATCTAGAGTGAGGTGAAAGATGTATTCTGAAGTGATAGAAGTTAGGAAGGATAATTTAATGATCAAGTGTTAATTCAAAATTCTTATAAATCAAATACTAGAAAACAATGGTTTTAAGTGTTTGTCAATTCAGTAATATGCAACATCGGTGAATTTTATCAGCTTAACCACCGAGTAAAGTTTTGGTAGTTAATAAAATTATCTGCCTAATGTGTTGAAAAAAATGAGAATATTACAAGAAAACACATATAATAGGAAGGATATTATAAAATTCAATTTGGGCAAAATATTTTTCAATACAATAGAAATTCATCTGGATATAGACAACATAAGCAAGTCAACATTTTTATTATTATTTATTAAAATCAATAAAACTGTAAAATAGCTTTGTGAAGAAAAAGGGATTATATATAAATAAAATATTAATAAAATAAAAAATCTATATTTTTATACTCATAGTTTATAATTCTAGGCTTCCAACAACAGAAAACTAAATAGTGCTAAAAATCCACTTTGGCACAACTAGTTTTATCATTAAAATAATAATATTAAATGAGATATCTTTAAGCTCTGAAATGCTTCAGGAAAGCACAAGTAAATAATTTAAAGCTAGCACAATTATTTACGTATGAGGAGATTACTGAAACCTACAAAATTGCATGTGTGGAGAACCGGGCAGTATGTTAACCCTTATTTAAATTTAGCCTGATGGTGAAAAGATGTTTTGTAGAGGAGTAATGGCAGGTGGACTGCTTTTCACAGATACTCTGTGCGGGTGAGAAGGTTGACAAAAGTAATAGCAAAGAAACTCTGGATTCATAATGCCATGAAGAAAATGAAATGATTCAATTCTTAATCGAATGTAATTGCTATGGCAATTATTACAGAGGAGGAGAGAAAGGACTTATTTGAATTTCTTATTAAACAAGTACAATTAAAGAAAGTTGAGGAATTATATGTGGTCTCCTTTGGAATAATACCATTTTCAGAAGATCCTCAGAACTATTCATTAACTTTTTAAAATAAATTATTATAATTATTATTATTTTTAAATACTTAGATTGCATAAATATTACACAAAAATTATAGGGACTACTATATGCCCCACCAGCCCCACCTCCCACAATCTCCCTCATAAACATCCTTCATTAGTGTGGCACATCACCTGCAATTGATATACATATACTGGGGACTTGCCATTAAGCATGGACCATAGTTCACATTGTAGACCACACTTTCTCCCACACAGTTCTGCATGTCATTTGATGGTATAAAATGTCCTATCTGTCTTTGCAATATCACTCAGGATAATTCCCAAGTCCCAAAAAAGCCCGTGTACTACAACTGATTATCCCTTTCCCTGGCCCCATAGTGACCAGTGGCCACTGGCTCCATATTAATGTTGTAATTTTTTCCATTGCTTGAATCACTATATGTCTATAGCAGAATACCAGTAAGTCCACTTTAGTCCATAGCTCTCCCACCAATCCTGAGGAGTCTGGGATGGTGATGTCCACTCCACCTCCAATTGAGAGGGGGCTTATATTCCATGAATAAGATGGATGGGATTATCCTGCCTGCATCTGCAGAATATCTGAATCCTTGGGATGGCAGTTTTCCATCATCATCTCCCCACCAGTTGTCCTGGGTGAGTCCATTGAGCTGTAGATTAAGAGTTGCAGCTCCACTGAAATTCCAGGCCCAGCTGGCATACGGTTACCCAAAGACTCCAGTCTCTGAAAGTGTACATAAAAACTCCAGCACCACATATAGGTTTGAATAGAAGGGATAGATGAACCATGTGCAGGGAAGACATATTCGAGTCTAACTCTGTCACTGTCAGGAGCACAGATTCCAAAATAGGGCCCACCAATAAAGCACCAAACCATGGAGCTATCTGCTCTGACATAGGACTTGAGTGTCTCCAGAGTCCTCAGGAACCCCTCTATTTGGGGTGATATACACTTCAGAAGCCTATGAGATCCTACTGAGAAGTGCATGAGCGTTATCTCTGGGATGCCCTCCAGACTCACTTCGAAGTTTCTTAGGCATATGAACTCATTTGTCCTTACCTTTTCCCCCTGTTATTTGAGGTCTTTTTCCAGTAGTAATGCAGTTGGCACTTAGTAGTAATTCCTTGTTGCCAGGGAGGCTCATCCCCGGAAGTCATGTCCCATTCTGGGAGGAAGGTAATACATTCATATGCTGAGTTTGGTTTAGAGATAGGCCACATTTGAGCAACAAGGAGGCTTTCAGGAGGAAACTCTTAGGCACTGCATAACAATAGGCTGAGTTTCAATTTCAAGAGCAAAGACTACTAAGGCTAATCATCAATAACATGGGCCCATCAGTGGATTGTTCTAATTTGCCAGACACTGCTTATGCCCTTGGGGGACTGTTGCTACTCCCTTGCAGAATGTGGCAGAGCTCTCCTGGATGGGAATTCAGTATCCTCTCATTTATTGAGTGATTCTCCACCCACTGTGACCATGCCCATTGAACATTTGAACAATTTTATATACTTTGCATATATGTTCATGTGTACTTCTTCCATGCATCCCCCATCCCTGACACCACCCACCAACAATCCTCTCCCACCCCAGTTGTCACCCTTCTGTGATCCAAACCTTCTTTAATGATGAAGCCAATACAATAGCCAAATACAATTAATAAGTAAATGAAACAACAATAAGTTTAAATGTAAGAGATAAAATACATGAAAACTTAAAAAAAGAAACTAAAAATTAAATTAAATTAAAAGATTAGGATATTCAAAAATGGAAAAAAATGAAAAATAATTTTTTTGACATTTTGCCTTTTATCACTGCAATATCTAGTGTCCAGTCTGTACCGTCGCATCCACCCTCTCACTACTCAGTGTTTCACATTTTTTCATTTAATTTTCAAAGAAGTTTTAGGTCACAGCAAAGTCACATGCAGAATAAGAGAGACTCTCATCTACCAAAACTCCTCCCCCTTTCCTCACCCCATATTAAAACACTTTTTTATGTAGATGGTAGCATTGTTATAACTGATATACAGATAGTGACACATAGCTACAAAACATTGGAAATGGTTTACAGTATGTTTTACATTTTAGACCATACACTTTTATAAATTTTTATGATATTTACCATGCCTTGTGTCCATCACTGTAAGGTAATGAAAAACATGTTCACTGATCACTAAATACCCCATTGCATCAATTCTGTTCCTCCCACTCATCTCCCCAGGACCCACGATGACCCTCAGCATGACTCATTGAATGACAATGTTCATAGTTACATGCAACAAGAGATTTTGATACAGTGCTTTTTCCTCCCCTATTAGGAACCACCCTTGCTCTTAAGAGACTCTCACCTGTCAGTTTCTGAGTGAATCTGTCCTCCCAAAGGTTGGAGTCCATTTCCTTCCTGCTCATAATGTGGGCCTACACCCACTGATACAACACATTATGACAGAATGAACAGAGACAAAACTCCTAGAAGCCTACCCCAGATGTGCCCTGTCCCAAATGCTGCTACAACGAACACCCCAAACTAGTGACAATTCCTTGTCATATTGCCATAAGAGCATTCCCATCTCTGTACTTTCAACCTCATAACGACAAATCCAAAGTGTTCAACTGTTCCCTCTACCATCTCTCTCTGCAGTATCCTGGGTATTCTAACCCACACTTCCAACTCTACAAATCTTTCAACCCTGTACCAACAAACACAATAATATCACTACCCATCTATCCTATCCCTTCAATACGCAACTACACTCTATCACTTTACCATAGATTACATCCATATGAATGATGGCTCACAACTTTCTCTTCTCTTTCTCTTTTGTGTAAACCTACCTTTCTGACCTTCAGATAACATGATCCTACATGTAGAAAGCCCAGAGAAATGTACAAGAAAGCTTCCAAACCTTGTAAAGGAGTTCAGTAATGTCACAGGTTATAAGATCAATGATAAAAAATTAGTAGCATTTCTGTACACCAATAACAAGCAATCTGAGGAAGAAAGCAAGAAAAAAGTTACCATTTACAATAATAACTAAAGGAATCAAATTCCTAGGAATAAATGTAATAAAAGATGTACAGGACTTATATACAGAAAACTACACAGCCCTGTTAAAGGATATCAAAGAAGACTTAAATAAATGGAAGAATAGTCGCTGTTCATTAATAGGAAGAATAAACCTCATCGAGATGTCTATATTACCCAAACTAATCTACAGATTTAATGCAATCCCAGTAAAAATCAACACTGTATTTTTTAAGGAATGGGAAAATTAACTATAAAATTTATGGGGAAGGGTAAGAAGGCCCAAATCACCAAAGGCATACTGAAAAAGAAAAATGAAGTTGAAAGTATCACACTACCTAACTTTAAAAGATACTAAAAACCTACAGTGGACAAAACTCCATGGTATTGGCATAAGGATACATATACAGACTAATGGAACCAAATTGAGAGTTCTGATATAAATCCTCACATATACAGTCATCTGATATTAAACAAGGCTACCAAGCCCACTAAGTTAGGAGAGAATGGCCTCTTCAAAAAGTGGTGCTTGGAGTACTGGATATCCATATCCAAAAGAATGAGAGAGGAACACCGTCTCACAACTTATAGAAAAATCAACTCAAGATGGAACAAAGTTATAAATATAAGAGCCAAGACCATAAAGACCTTGGAAGGTAATGTAGGGAAGCATCTGCTGGACCTAGTAATAGGAAATGTTTTCATAAACTTCACACCCAAAGCTTGAGCAGCAAAAGAAAAAATAGATATATGGGATCTCCTCAAAATTAAAAACTTTTGCACTTCAGTGGACATTCTCAAGAAAATAAAAAGGTAGACTATCCAGTGGGAGAAAATATTTGGCAACCATATATCTGATAGGAGCCTAATGTCCTGCATATATAAAGAAATCCTACATTTCGAAAATAAAAAGACAAACTACCCATTTAAAAATCAGCAAGTGACCTGAAAAGATGCTTCTCCAAGGAAGAAATACAAATGGTATAAATCACATGAAAAAATATTCAACATCACTAGCTATTAGGGAAATGCAAATCAAAACTACAATGAGATACCATCTTACACATATTAGAATGGCAGGTATTAAAAAAACCACAGACTGTAGATGTTGGAGGAATGGGAACCCTCATCCACTGCTTGTGGGATTGTGGAATGCTACAGCCAGTGTGGAGGGCAGTTTGGTTGTTCCTCAATAACTATACATCTTCTGTATGACCCAGTGATTCCTCTGCTGCATATAAACCCAGAAGAATTGAAAGCAAAGGCAAGAACAGGTATATGCACACCAATGTTCATAGTGGCATTGTTCACTATTGCCAAAAGTTGGAATCAACCATAGTGCCCATCAACAGATGAATAGATGAACAAAATGTGGTGCATACATACAATCGAATATTACTCAGCTGTAAGAACGAATAAAGTGCTAACCCATGGGATAACATGGATGAATCTTGAAGATCTTTTGTTGAGTGAAGCAAGCCAGGCATTGAAGGATGAAGATTACATGACCTCACTGATATGAATTAAGGAAATTGAGCAGTCTCTGAGAACTATTGTCTGAAAATATTGAAATATTTAATTCTTCTTTTCCAAATTGGATGCCTTTTATACCTTTTCTTGCCTCAGTGCTCGAGCAAGTACTCCTAAGGCAATGTTAAATAGGAGTTGTGATAGTGGGCATCCTTGTCTTCATCCAGATCTCAAATGGAAGGGTTTAGGATTTCATCATTGAAGATGATGTTAGTTTTGAATTTTTCATATATACCCTTTATCATGTTCAGAAAGTTTCCTTCTCTTCCTATCTTTTGCAGTGTTTTTATCTGTACAGTGTGCTGTATTTTTTTGAATACTTTTTATGCATCTATAGAGATGATCATGTGTTTTTCTTCTTTCAATCTGTTATGTGGAGTAGTACATTGACTGATTTTCTTATGTTGAACCATCCTTGCATACCTGGGATGAAACCCACTTGGTCAAGGTGCATAACTCTTTTGATATGTTGTTGAATGTGATTAGCAAGTATTTTGTTGAGGAATTTAGCATCTATGTTTATTAGAGAAATTGGTATGTAATTTTCCTTTCTTGTGGTATCTTTGTTTTACTTAGGTATTAGGGTAATGTTGGCATCAAAGAATTAGTTAGGCAATGTGCATTCTACATCTTTTTTTGTAAGTGCTAATAAGGATTGGTGTTTGCTTGTTCTAGAATGTTTGATAGATTTCAGCAGCAAAGCCATCTGGTCCTGTGATCTTCTAAGTTCAAAAGTCTTTGATGGCTGCGTCTATCTTTTTACTTGTAATTGGACTCTTGAGCTCATCAATTTATTCTTTCATCAATGTAGGGTGCTTGTGAGTTTCTAGAAATATGTCCAATTCCTCTAAATTATGAATATTGTTGGCATATAATTTTTCAAAGTATCCTATTATGATGCTCTTTACTTTTGTGGGTTCAATAGTGATATCCCCTTCCTCATTCCTTATTTTGTGTATTTGCATCTACCTTCTCTTTTTCTTTGTTAATCTTGCTAAGGGTATGTCAATTTCTTTTATCTTCTCAAAGAACCAGCTTTTGGTTTTTGCTTATTATTTCTAGTGCTTTCTTATTTTGTATTTCATTTATTTTTCCTCTAATCTTTGTTATTTCCCTCTTTACACATACTTTGGGATTAATTTGTTGTTGTTTTTCCAGTTCCTCCAGGTGTGCAATTAGGTATTCAATTTTACCTCTTTCTTTTTTTTAATATATTAATTTATGGCTATGAATTTTCCTTTTAGTATGACTTTGGCTGCTTCCTTTAGGTTTTGATATGTTGTGTTGTCATTTTCATTCATTTCAAGATAGTTACTGATTTCTTTTGAGATTTCCTCCTTGCCCCACAGTTTTTCTAAGAGTGTGTTGTTTAACTTCCATCTTTGTGCCCATTCTGGTTCTCTGGCCCTTAGTGACTACCAATTTTATTCCATTGTGGTCAGAGAAATTACTTTGTGTAACCTCAATCTTTCTGAATTCATTGAGAGTTGTTCTGTGGCCCAGCATGTGGTCTACCTTGGAGTAAGATCCATTTTCACTTGAGAAGAATGTATATCCCACTGTATTTGGGTGTAACCTTTTGTATATATCTATTAGGCCCAGGTTCTCTAATGTACTAATCAAAGAATTTGTTTCTTTATCAATTCTCTGTCTATATGTTCTGTCTAATGATGATAATGGTGTATTAAAGTCCCCCAGTATAATTGTAAAGGCATTTATGTCTCCACATAATTTTTTCCAGAGTTTGCCTCATGTTTTTTGAGGTACCCTGATTGGTACATAAATGTTTATGATTGTTCGTTCTTCTTCAAGATTACCCTTTTACTAATATATATTTTCCATATTTGCCTCTTGCAATAGTTTTGCATTTAAAGTCTATTTTGTCTGATAAAAGAATAGCTACTCTGGCCCTTGTTTGGTTATTGTTTGCTTGTAAAACTGTTTTCCAGCCTTTCACTTTCAGCCTTCTTGAATCCCTGGATCTAAGGTTCGTTTCTTGTAGACAGCATATAGATGGTTCTTAGTTCCTTATCCATTCTGCTAATCTATGTATCTGGACTGGTGACTTTAATCCATTAACATTCAGTGTTATTACACTCAAGGAATTTTTTACATCAGTCATATTTTCTTTGGGTTTATGTATGTCATATGATGTTTCTATTTCTCTTTTTGTCTTTTCAGTTGTTCTTACATTCTGCTCCAAATTTCATTCTCCTGTTTTTTTTACTTTCAATATCTAGAACTTCCTTTAGTGTTTCTTGAAGTGAAGGATTCTTATTGGCATTCTCTCTTAATATCTGCTTATCTGTGAATATTTTCAAGTCCCCATCATTTTTGAATGCCAGCTTTGCTAGATTGAAATTTCCTGGCTGGATTTTTTTTTTCTTTTAGTACCTTGTACCACTTTTAGGACTTTAGTACCACTGTCTTCTTGCCTCCATGGTTTCAAATGAGAAATCAGCATTTAATCTTATTGTGCTTCCCTAGTATGCGATGGTTCTCTTTTTTCTTGCTGCCTTGAGTACTTTCTCTTTGTCTTTTGCTTTGGACATTTCGATAATTATATGTCTTGGAGTAGGCCTGTTGGGATTTATACTGTTTGGATTGCACTATGCTTTCTGGACATGTACATCCATCTCCCTCCATAAGATTGGGAAGTTTTCAGCCATTATTTCCTTCAGTACTCATTGATTTCCCTCCCTTCTCCTTCTGGGATGCCTATACTGCATATGTTTGTGTGTTTTGTGTTGTTGGCTAAATCCCTAAGTTCCTGCTGGATTTTTTTCTATATTTTTATCTATCTGTTCTACTCTCTGTTTGATTTCAGATGTACTGTATTCCACATTACTAATCCTTTCTTCTGCTTGTTCAAATCTGCTGTTGTATGATTCTAGCGTCCTTTTCATTTCTTTTATTGTGCCATTCATCACCACCATATCCATTATCTTTTTATGTGTATTTACAATTTCTTCAGTATGTTGTCCCAGTGTCTTCTTAATATCCTTAATCTCTTCCTTCATTTCATAATTTCATCCATGGTATTTGTTTGGACAACTTTGATTAGTTGTTTGATGTTCTGCATCTCTTACAGGTTTTTAGTTTTTTAATTGGATTGGTCCATATCTTCCTGTTTCTTAGTATGGTTTGTAATTTTTTTGTTGCCCTCTGGTCATCAATTTTCTTGATGGGTTTATTCAGTTAATTAGCTTCTCTCTCTGCTCTAGAATTTTATTTAGCTGGTGCTTTTGTGTGTGTGTGTGTTAAGCTTTCTTTGACACTTTGTTCTTCTTGTTCAATTTACTTTCTTTTTTCTCTGTTCCCTTGAAGGAAAAAGATTAAGGTCAGAGGAATCCAAGAGGCAAGAAAGGAAAAAGGATAGTAGTAATATTGATAAAAGTTCAAAGACGGGCCATATAAGACGTAGTAAGAGTAGTATTTAACTCATGTAGGCAGTGTAGAGTAATAGGGGGGGAAAAGTGGAGTATCTACAATGGAATGGGAAACAAAATAGAGAAAAATATATAGAATGATGTAAAAAGCCAGAATGATGAAGAGAGAGAGAAAGAGTAAAGAAAAGACTGAAAGGAAAATGTTAAT
>JAQZBX010067697.1:0-15885 GCA_029593785.1 Cabassous unicinctus
TGTCTGTTTCCTGCCATCTCTTCTCATCCTCCTCCTCCAGTCTTCACCAGGATTCGATCCTGGAGACCCTCGATATAGGAGAGAGGTGTTCTGCCATCTGTGCCACCTTGGCTCCTGGTTTTCGGAGCTTTCGGAGCATCTCGTCTTGTCTCTCCCCTGCATCTCTCTCCTGTTACATCATCATCTTGCTGCATGGCTCCCAGGGCCTGGTGGCTCACCGGCACACAGAGCATATTTTTTTTATTTTACCGGGAGGTCCCAGGGATCGAACCCAGGTCCCTCCATATGGCAGACGGACGCCCAACCATTTGAGCCACATCCGCCCCCCTTTAGTGTCCTTTTTAAAACAATAACCCAAGTATGCCAATCACAGCATCACAACAAAAAAGATATCTCACATGCAGAAGGTTGACTGAAGGGTTAGGTGGGAGGCTGAAGCATCATTGCTAGCTGGTTGTTTTATAAAGAAAGCAGGTGCCTCAATGAACTGAACTATTTACTCCCCAGAGCTGGTCACTTCTTTGTTCTTATGTCTTATATTTCATGAGAGGCTTTATTGCTATAGAGGTGGCTGTGGCATTAAGAAGCATGAAGTCAGCCTGTGGCATTGTCTACCTCTAGGTGTCAAAGAGCCTAACATTGTAGACGAACTTAAAAGGGGGCTGGATAATTGTGTGGCAAATATTAACGTTCGCTGTCATGCATGTTAAAGGACTGGTAATCAAATCTCATGCCTCGGAGAGTGAATGAATTCTGCTAGACACAAACCTTCTTCTCTGTCTTTGCCTATGTTCGTATCTCTATTACAGGAAACATGATGGATTTGGAAGAGAGAAAGCTCTAGTCTGAGTGAAAGCTCATTGAAATGAAATTAGCCAGGTTAAAAAGGAAATCTTCACAATCCTCTGTGCCTCAGAACCCTGTGAGCAGGTGGCAGGTACAAAAAGAGGGAAGTCGGGTTTCTCAGCCATGGGATAATGGTTGAAGTTTTTCCCTGGAATTTTCTCAGGACTGACAAGACTTTGAGATCTGCAGGAAAGACACAGCGTGACAACTGGCTTCCTGAGTCTGAGCAAACAATTTTTTCAGGCTCCTGATCAACCGGAGCCCCCAGATCATCAGGGGCTCAGCCTCACTGCTGAAGCGGGGAAGACTGGTCATCTCCATTGTCTATTTTTTCCCCTCTCTTCCTCTTTCCTTTTTCATCATTCTCTTTCCCTCTTCCTCTCTCCCCAGTGGGGACAGGGTCTCTGTTTGTCTGCTGCCAGGTGTTAGAAGCTTCTTAGAAGCTTAGAAGCTCCACAAGACCCCAGTGCCAGGAGGTCACAGAAGAAATCACTGTCTTCAGTGCTTCGGACAAGAGACTCAGAATCTGGGGCTGAAGATCAGGATGTGGTATCCAGTGGCCTCAGGGGATTGATGCTCCCTTCAGTCCAGCATCTTCTCTCTTGCCCTCTCCACTTGATCTTTCCCCTCAGCATTCAAATGTGTTTTAATATTTCTCTATGCCCCCGAAAAACTAATAAGATAACTCTCTTGTCCCCATATGCTCCTCAAGCTTCTTTCTCTCAGTGCCCTTTCAGAGCCAAGTTTCTCGAAAGAACTGTTCTCCCATTCTCACCTCAGTTGGCTTCCTTCCTCCTTCACCCCCCATCCTCCACAGGAACTGGTCTTGTTGATGTCACCAGTGGCCTCCACATGGCCCCAGTTAGTGAGCATTTTTCAGCCTTCATCCTACCCAACCTCTCAGAGGATGATAGATCACATTCTCTCCTCCCCAAGCACTCAATTTTCTTTTGTTCCTGTGACACCTCATTCTAGTTCTCTCCCCAACTCCTTCACCTGTTCAGAGAGCTAGGCTCAGCCCTGGCTTCTCCTCAGGGATCTTTCTACACTCTCTGGGCGACCTCGCCAGCCCACTGCTTTAATACCACGTTTGCCAACGTCTCCCCAAATGTGCATCTAAGCTCCAAACTCCTGTATCCAATGACTTCCTCTTCTTGGATGTCTCAGAGTTATCTCAAATGCAAAATGGCCAAATTTGAACTCTTTCTATACACCTTGCCTATTTGCTCTGCCTTCAGATCTCAGTAAATCAATCCAGACACCCAGAAACATGAGAATCCTGGTTGTCAAGTTTATCTCCCTCACTCTCTACTTTAAGTTCATCCCCAAGTCCTGTCAATTCTGTTCCTCAAATATTTCACAATTTCATCCATGCTGCTTCATTTTGCTGCCAGTGCCAAAGTCAAAGCCATTGCCATCTTTCACTGGGACCATCGAAATGGTCTCCAGTTGGTCTTGTTTCTGCTTTTGTCCCCTTTAAATTGAATCCATTCTTCACACAGTAGAAATATCTGTTAAGACATAAATTCAATCATATGATTTCTTTCTGCTTAACATTTTTCTATCGTAACTTGATATGGCCTTCAGTAATTTGGTCCCTACCTCCCACCCCCAATCTCCATTCTCCTCTCATGCCTCTCTCTCACTCACTCTGTTATGGCCCCTCCTGTCCTTTCAATCCCAAGCATTTCCCAAGCTCAGGGTCTCTGCGTTTTTTATCCCCCTGCCTGGAATGTTCTTTTTCCCACTTATGGCCTGACTAATATCTACCCATTTTTCTTGGGTCTCATTGTAAATACCACTTCTCCATGGGGGCTTGTCTCAAACTCCTAATCTAAATGAGGTCCCCCACTTATGCTGTCTTGTACCTTGTTCTTGTCCTTGCTAGAATTTATTATTATTTCTAATTACAAATATTTTGTATATTTACTTGTTGGCAGTCTGTAAGTTCCATGAGGTCAGAGATTACACCTGTTAAACCAGGCCTAGAACCATGCCTGCCATCCAGCAGTTGCTCAGTCTGTATCTGTTAAAAAGAATGCATGCTAGTCAAGGCAGAGATGGCTACCAAGCAGCAAGTGAGAAGAAGAGGAGGTGGTCCCTAAAAATAACAGCACATAATCAATCATCTCAGCTTTTTAGGTAGTGTTATTTTCTCATGGTAACCCTGAAATAAATTATTATTTCCCCCTGTAACTGACAGTCTTGGATGACAAAGCTCCTGAAAACCAAGTTCTTCTCCTAATTATTAAAAGTGTGACTGTGTCCTCACTGGTTGAGCAGATTTGCAAGAACTTGAAAATCAGCTCAAAGAAAAGGGCTCGTTGAGCTCTCTCCACTGAGGCACTGAAGCCCATGCCACCCGAGCACAAAGCCTGGCTCCAGTTCTCGGGGCGTGACCAGCCCTGGCAGGAAGAAGAGACGAAGTCACATGACACAACTATACAAGAGAATGCATGTCAGCCCTAACACACGTGATACACACATTCTGGACATTCTGCACAGGTCTGCCTCCCTATGTGGTGTGGTAAGGTGGTGTGCAAGAGAAAGCTGGGCTGAGAGTTGGGGCTCCACTCTTATATTTGTGGGACTTTGGGCAAGCCACTTTATCTCTCTGGGCCTCAGCTTTTCTAATCTGTAAAATGGGGGTAATAATACCTCCCATTCCTGCTTCACAGACAAGGGAAGGGGAAATCACCTTTTATTAAGCACCTCCTCCATGTTGGGTCCTATATTAGACATGTTAACAAACAGACTCAATATACCCTTTCAACAATCCTGAGAAGCTTGTATCACTCTCAATTCACAAATGAGACAAAGGAAGCTCTGAAAGGTGTAGTAATGTGTGCAAGCTCACACTGCTAAGAAACAGAGCAATCATCAGAACTCTGGTCTGACATCTAGGTTCATGCTCTTTCTACTACTGTCTGAGGGAAATGTAAGGCATTGTAACTGGAAAATGCTGTACAAATGTGAGGCATCATTACTATTTTATGAAAAGGGAAGTCAGCGATAGATAGAAGACTGGGTTTCATTCATTCATTCACAAATATTGTTGAAGGTCTTTGTAGTTGGTGTATTGTGCCAAAGACTCAGGGTACTATCAAGGAATGTCTTACAGAAAAAGTAATGCTTGGGATGATCTTTTCACCCTCTCTCCAAAGACTTTTGAAATCCCATTCCTTTGACAAATAAGCTTTTCTTATAAACTCAAGCAGTGATCTATTTTTTTTGAACTTGGTTTGTACACCACTTTTTAAATTTTTTTGGAACTCATCTATTATATAAAATGAGAAACACCTGTACATGAGGCACTTTTTATGAATAAAATGTGAGCTGTTGTCACAAGCAGTTAAAACCAAAATGCCTTTGTCAAAGTGAGTTAACAAAGTATGTTTTGTGACATGGAATCCTTGACACGTTCATCATGCTTATGTGAACCATCTCAAAACTCTAAGAACTGACTCTAGCCAGCTTCCCTATTAGGGACACAAATGAGTCCATTTCCACAACCCCTGCATGATCTTCCCTGCACTGCACTCTCTAGTAGGAGATGACCCTTCTGACCTGCTCTTGAGTGCATGGGCTCTGAGCTATAGCAAAGGTAATAGATGTGCTCTGGTACAGAATCAGAGCGGTGACCATCTTTCCCAAAACCCTCATTTACAGAGCAGGATGTGGAGAGCCTGTGGAGTTAAGGGATGTGAACACAGCCACGGAGCTAATCAAGAGGTAGAGTCAGCACTAGGATGGAGGGCCCGTGACTCTCAGCCCAGGGCTCCTTCCTCCTTGTAACCAAGAGTGCTATTGTAGACATTACCAGAGCTCACTAATAATTTTTCCAGGCATGAGGAAAGGTTGGCTTCCCCAGCCCCTTGAAGTTAGGCATGATCGTGTGACTTGCTTTGGCCAGAGAAATGTGAGTGGATTCATGTCACTTCCAAGCAGTAGCATTTAAGAGCCACTGTGTAACTTTCCAGGCTCTCTTCCCTTGCTGCGGTGACTCCTGAGGCACCGTGTTGAGATATTGACTTAATAAAGGAGTAGAGCTTCTGTTGGCCTGAGTGTCTGGGTGACTCTGGTAAGCAGAGCCTAGAGCTAATTGGTTTTGGATATGTAGTATGAGCAAGATGTAAATCTTTGTTTTAAGCCATTGAGACTTTTAACAAGTACACACTATGTATGACATGATGGACCAAGGTACAGTATTAGTTAAGAATAAACCAGGATTCCTTTTCTGTTCCCTGAAAGCAGCTAGCAGAGCAGACTTGCAGTTAGAAATACCCAGGTTCCAATCACAGCTCTCTCCAAGCTGTTTATGTGACCCTGGACACATCACTGAATCTTCCTATACTTAAGTTTCTTTATTTGGAAAATAAAGATGATTCTAGCCTCGTAGGATTGTTGAATCAGTTGTCTGATGAGTTAGATCATAGTATAGCTCAAAGATGTTTGTTGGTTGATCCTACATGTAAAGTCCTATCCAAGGACAAAAACAAACAAACAAATAAAAAGCCTTAAAACTGTTCTCCAGACTTCTGGTGAATAATGTTGTGCAGACTCTCACAGGGCCCGGGAGCCTTTACATTTGGGGTTTATTTATTTTTTTATTCAGGATCTCTTAATAGATGTGAGAAGGTTGTTCAAGTGGAAACTTCTCTGCTCACTTTCTCAATTCCCACTGGACACATAAAACTGTTATAATAAATACAAGATGATGAAATGGGGGGAGTTGGTATGATTGAGCAGAAATAGGACATTAAAATTTTTTTTTCTTATAGGAGAATGGAAGTAACTGGAAGTTTCTTTTTGTGAACAAGGCTTTTAAAAGGTGCCTCATTTGAAGTCTTAGATGCAAAGATTCCTGTTTTGGGGGTAGCCTTCTTTTATTCAGAATATGATTATTTAAACCTGAATAGTAATACTGATTTCTCTAGCAAGAATTCCCCAATTCATCTGGGAAGCAGATGTGGCTCAACCAGTTGAGCGCCTGTTTCCCACATGGGAAGTCCTGGGTTCAGTTCCCCGTGCCTCCTAAAAACAAAAATAAACAACAACAAGCAAACAAATGAAAAAACCAACTCAGGAGAGCCAATGTGGCTCAGTGGTTGAGTGCCAGCTTTCCACATACGAGGTCCCAGGATTCAATCTCTGGCCCTGGTACAAAAAAAAAAAAAAAAAAATTCTCCAATCCTGAGAAGATTCTTTTGTCCAGCGTCTTGCTTAGTCAAGAAAAATATTTTGATATATATATATATGCTTAATAAAATATAATCAATATTTATGGGAAACATTGCTGTCATGTTTAGGAGATCCTATTAATCCCATTACAAAGGCAGAAATAAGTTTTCCTGCAGTGCCTGTCTGAGTGTTCTTCCATGCCAACTTTTCGAATGGGTATTTTCTTTCTTCACAGCAGGTTCTTTTCCATATAGATTCATTTCTTATTGACTATATGATTATATAATTAAAGCTAATATGGGCCATTTAAACATTTTAATTAATTTAATGGCATTGAAGAATCTTTAAGGTCAAAAGAAATTTGAGGGAAGCGGGTGTGGCTCAGTGGATAGAGTCCCCGTTTACCATATGGGAGGCCTGGGTTCGTGTCCCGAGGCCTCCTTGTGAGGGCACGCCCACCTGAGCGGTGTGGTGGGCTGATGCAGCAACCTCACGGCAGGAAGCGGGTGTGGCGCAATGGATAGAGCACCCGTTTACCATATGAGAGGCCCCGGGTTTGCTTCCCAGCGCCTCCTTGTGAGGGCAGGCCGGCTCTCGCGGCAACGTGGGCTGCTGCGGCAAGACCTCACAGCAAGGGGGAGATAAGCAGACACAGAGAAGACACGCAGCGAATGGATACAGCAGCACAAGCAGCAAAGGGGGGATAAATAAAATAAAATAAATAAATCTTAAAAAAAAAAAAAAGAAATTTGAGCACCTGGAGTCTAGTTGAAGGCCTGGTGGGGAATATATATGTATCATTATGCTTTATTAAAAAATAGGCCAGGTTTGTGGGAGATCAGGAATCTGAAAATAGCATTTATAGCTTTCAATTTAATTTTTTTCCCTTTCTTCTTTATTAGAGAAGTTGTAGGTTCATAGAAAAATCATGCATGAAATAGAGTTCCTATATGCCACCCTATTATTAATACCTTGCATTAGTGTGGTACATTTGTTACAATTCATGAAGGAGTGTTTTTATAATTGTACTGTTAACTCTAGTCCATCGTTTACAATAGGGTTCACTCTTTGTGTTGTTCAGTTCTAAGTTTTTTGTTTTTATTTTTATTTTAGTAACATTTCTACAACTTAAAATTTCCCTTTTTAACCACATTCAAATATATAATGCAGTACTGTTAATTACATTCACCATGTTGTGCTACCATCAACACAATCTACTAATAAAATTTTTCCATCAACTCAAATAGAACCTCTGTACAATTTAAACATTAACTCCCCACTCACAACCTCCACTCCCACCCCTAGTAACCTATATTCTAGTTTCTAAGTCTATGAATTTGCTTACTCTAATGATTTCAAATCTCCAAAGGAAAATGCCATGAATTCCAATCGCAGCCTGATTCTGAGGGTAGATGGAATTTATGAAAAGAAATATTTTCAATTGTGCAAAAAGTCATCAATGTTTTAGAGGAAAAATCCCCCAAATTATTGCCTGACTCTCTTCTACTTAAACCTTACTTATCTTCTAAACTTTTCCTTTTCTCTAACTCTATATACTAAAGAACAGACAGAATTAGGGCAGTTTTCAAGAAAAAACTTATCATTTCCAGAATCTTGGGATCCAAGTTGGAAATTTCTGCATTGTTCATTTGAGTGTTTGGCTTTGAAGACTTTTTTTCTGCATAGGTAAAAGATTTGACAAAATTACATGACCAGGATTTTAGGAATACTTTGAGAAAGAAGGCTGGAGTCTTTTTCCTCATTAATTTTTGAAGCTTTTATACTGGGCCTCTTGTATTAGACACTTTATCAGATACACAAGAGAAAAATAGCCATAGTTTTAAAATTCATCCCCAGAGCCATTTAAATGGTTTCCTAATTTGGAAAGTCAATGGTTCTTACACATTTTAGAAACAATCAAAGTGGAGGCGACTGAACCCTGCCTGTGAGAAATTCTGAGCCTTTTAAATCCATTTTGGACCTCGTTCTTGGTAAGATCTCACTGAGGTAAGAATGGGAGAACAGTTCTTTTGAGAATCTTGGCTCTGAAAGGGCACTGAGAGAAGAGCACCCACCAACATTGCAGAGGTCCTGACTAGACAGGGTGTGGGGATGCGGAGAGCCCTGGGCAAAAGGGTTCCCAGATGCAACTGCAGGCAGAAAGCTGGTCCAGCTCCCAGGCAGAGCAGAAAACATGGATCAGAGGCACAACTGCCTCCAAGAGCAGCTCCAAGGGAAGCCGCTGTGAGACATCATGCATATCTGTGGTGTGTGGCTGTCACAATGTCACGATGGGTATTCAAATGTAACTCTTGTAAACAAGAGCCGATTTTGATGCATTCACAGGAGGACCTGATCCAAACACTCAAGCTAACCCATTGTCCTGCGTGGCATGGACACACAGATAGCAAAGTTTAGTCTGATAAAGCTAAGCTGCTTTATTTGCCATTATAGAAACAAACCCAAGTCTGGCTGAAATGTGCCTCCAGCATCCCTCTGAAATATCAGCAAAACCAAGTTGATTGTCTTTGTTTGCAAGGTTTAGAAATACTTTCACTTTCAGAAACTGTCTACTAAATCCTTTTGCAAAACAGATTAAGTTGGACTTGGTTGATCAAGCAAAATTGCTGATCCACCTTTAGCACTCAATTAGCCAGGGGTTATAGCTCCAAGAATACACAGACATATGGATCAGACATGGGGACTTAAACCTGAATTGGGAGCCCAAAAGTATTTAACATCAACCACATCTTTCCCCCACCAAATGTCTGAGGAAAGTCACGAGGCCAGAAGGGGACTGTCCCTAGCATCAGGTATTTGGCCAGTCCCTCCTTGTGAAGTTGTGATTCAGTTCTCTGGAGTAAGAGAGAAAAAGAGGCACGATGCCTAGTATTAGGGCAACCAGCCAGAGCCACGGTGGGTCCCCCGCCTCAGAGTGAGCAGCCTGGTTTCCTGATAGCCGTCTTCCCCCATAACAAAACAGTAGGAATATCCACTTGGATTTGTAAAGGACTCTATTATTTTACAAAGCGCTTTCAGGTACACTGTCTCTCTCTCTCTCTTTAAAGGAACAAGGTGGGATTTGGGAGGTTTCTGGGGTGCATTGTGTTTTGGGGACACTTGGCATCAAAACACCAGTTGCTGTCTGCAACCCCGAATTGCCAGTAATGTCGTCACACCTTTGGGAAGGAGTGTTTTGTTCTGGTGGTGGGCATAGGAGGACAATTTCCAGTATGGCATGTGCTATGCATGCAATTCGGGAGACTTTTGGGTTTTGATTCGCTGACCCACTTGTTTATGTGTCCGATGGGTATAAAAGCAAAAAAGGGGGAGCAGGGCCACTTCTTTTCAGCATGCCATCATCCGTCCCAGGTCTCATCATCTGTCTTGAAAGATTTTATTTTTCCCTTCTCCAAATATCTCGCCTCCTCGAAATCAACATGATTAAATAGTAGAAGGGTGGGGGAAGTGATATACATTATTTACATGAGCTATCTTTACCCGCATCTCCATTTTTCTGAAGGAGACTGTGTTTATTTAAGTGATTTACACTCACATGTATTTTATCAAATAGAGATCACTGATAAATTCTTTTTTTAAATTAGAGACTTTGTGGGTTTAAAGAGCAATCATGCTTAAAATGCAGGATTCCCATATAACCACCCTATTATTATTAACACCTTGCATTGGTGTGGTACTTTTGTTATGATTGATGAAAGCACCTTTTTTATTATTGTCTTATTAAATATAGTCAATGGTTTAACTTAGGGTCCACTGTTTGTGTTGTTGCAGCTCCATGGATTTAAAAAAATTTTTTTTGATAGAGTACTGGGCAAATCTTATATTTATATAAAAGCGATGAAGATAGGGGAGCAGGTGTAGCTCAGTGGTTGAGCGCCTGCTTCTCATGAATGAGGTCCCAGGTTCAATCCCTGTTACCTCCTAAAAAAAAAAAAAAAAAAGGTAATGAAGATATTGACAGAGGAAAAAAATACAACTTTTACAAAGGATTGTGTACTGACTGAATACATTGAATACATTTATATTTTGAAATCTGGTCTGCCATGAACAGAGATAGTATATCTTTTTACTATGTTGTTGGTTTTTTTTTTTAAGATTTATTTATTTATTTACTTTATCCATTTTAAACTCCCCTCCCCCTCCTCATTTTTTGCTGTTTTGTGTCCATTCACTGGGCAATTCTCTGTGTCTGTTTCCTGCCCTCTCTTCTCATCCTTCTCCTCCAGTCTTCATCAGGATTTGATCCTGGGGACCTCCGATGTGGGAGAGAGGTGTTCTGCCACCTGTGCCACCTCAGTTCCTGGTTTTTCATCATGTCTCGTCTTGGCTCTCCCCTGTGTCTCTCTCCTGTTACGTTATCATCTTGTTGCGTGCTCGGTGGGGCCTGGTACACCCGCATGCGGGGCCTAGAGGCATTAGCGCCTTCTATATATATATTTTTTATTTTACCGGGAGGTCCCGGGGATCGAACCCAGGTCCCTCTATATGGCAGATGGACGCCCAACCATTTGAGTCACATCTGGCCCCTGTGCTGTTGGTTTTTAAGTTAAGCTTCCTCAACCACAATAAATTTGCAATGTATACCTTTTTAAAAAGTTGGGCATGTAATGCTAATACAGGCCAAAGTATATGATTTACAGAGAAAAGAAGGAAAGGACATCCTAGAGAACAAGGTCACAGAAAGTCCCAGCAGGGTTCTCTGACTTCAGATCTCATGTCAATTCAACGCTCTCAAGGTCTTCATCAAACAGTGCCCTCATTAAATGATTCTAATGCAGAAGTGTGTTGTGATGAAAGAAAGCATTTCTCTATATTTTAGCCTTTTTCTTTAGTGACAAATACTTTTGCCAACTTTTCACCACGTTTTTTAAATGTACTTCAACCTATTGAGCTTATACAAACCTCTTTTCTGGAATAAAGAAGGTGGTGATGTAGATGATGGTTTTTCAGCACTTGTTTTGAGGACAAATATAGGGGCTGCTGGAGCATCCTCAAGTCATCTGGCTGTTGAAGACAGCAATAGTTTGCAAGTGGAGTGTGTTGCCCACGGCAGAGGCTGTCTGGGATTGGAAGGTTTAAGTTGGTTAAGTTGGTTGACCTGCATGAGAAAGAAGCCCACTTTAATATGTGAAGTAATACTATGGTGATTTGAGGTTTTTCCTTCTAGTTCATAATTATTCACATCCAGCCATCGACCACTGGGCTTTAAAGCTGTTTGGTGGCCTCCCCTGATTGGAGCATGTATACCTTTTGGAGGAAGGGATTAAGCGAGAAAGCAGCACACCCCGTGGTGCATTTGCCCAACCCCTGCATCTCTCCCACTACCATCTTCCTGGCACGGCCTATGAGAGCACCTCCAGGTGGGCCCCACCCTCCATGTCACACATGGTTACAGTGCCCCTCACAGGAGCTGGCCAGGCCCCTCATCTCACTGAGACAGGCTGAGTAAAGTCAGCACCACCGGTGCGTTCTAGAAATGGGCCAGGAGATGTAGAGCCATTTCTCTGGGTTTTCCTGTGCTGATTTCCTCATCACCACCAGCAGCATCAAGCCCCTTCCCTCTGCAGTTTGTCATCATCTTGTTACCATAAAAATCACATCTCAGTTTGGGCTGCAGGGCTCAGCTAATGCACAAGCACCATGTTAAATGTTATGATGTGAAACATCATTTATTTCTTCAACAATTCATTCCAGAGGCAGGGCTGTGGCTTTGCAAAATTCTTTTTCTGCCTCCTTCTCCCTCACTCTTTTCTCCCCCTAAATCCCTTTCTCTTGCTCTCTTTCTCCTATTGACCACTTGTTAAATCTTTTTGTTTGTTCCCCCCTTTCTCTTGGGACCCTCCGACAGGCAGGCTTGCCAGATTCATTTTCTGATCAAAGCTGTTTGATTTGGTCAATTTTGCCACATTGGAGACGTTCTCTATTACAGAGATAAATAGCTTTGGGCTAACTGTCAACGAAAACTTGTAAGCTAATAAATTATTCCAATTTCTTCCCGCGGATTTCTCTGGAGACAGCCCTAGGAAATACACTTTTTGATTAGTAAATTTCTCTGTGTGTGTGTCTGGACATTCAAATGTGTCGGCTTTGATTAGCACCATTGCTTTTCAAGTCGACGTTGGCTGAGGGGCTGTCAGTTGCAGGCAGCCCTGATGCATAATGCATCAACTGGGCCCGGAAACAGGAGCCTCTTCCAAGGCTGGAAAGGCGGGAAAATTGCCCTAACAACCCTGCTGGCTTACTCTGCACCAAAGGGAGCGCAACTTGAAAGTCTTGACAAGACTTGCTTCGGCTGCAGTGGAAGCCACCCACGCCGGGCTGAGGGGGCTTGAAGAGACCATGGCCACCGGCCTGCCAAAGACCAAAGCTGCTGCTCCATCTGCTCCGGCCACCACCTCCTCCTCCCACAATTTCACCCCTGCATCCTCACTCATGCCCTCCACTCCATCATCCTGGAGTCTCTGAGCAAAGGCCAGCCCCTTCTGGGCAGGCTCAGATTTCCCTCTGCCTCCCCTTGGATTCCGGTTTGCCGTTTGTCTAGTTAAGGGCCCTTGGGTTGTTATAGAAACAATATTTTGGCTATAACAAATCAATCGGTGCATGTGAACACAAACATACAGATCATTTATCAACTGCAAAATACCCTAAATTATGACCTTTCTAAAACCTATCAGAAGGGCGAGCAAATGCATAACGTAAATTAAAGTTTGAAGGGTCAGCGGTTTTTACTTTCACTATTCATCTTTCTTTCACCTTATAGGTTTAAGAACAAGAGGGCTGTGTAATTACATTTCAATGGGGTGCAGCGGTTCATTATTCCCAGCTATACCAATCTGCTGCAACATTTCCAATGCAGCCAGGTACATTTTAGCAGATATTAGTTGGTATAAGACCATACTTGCTCTTAGGGACTGATAATATCTTTTAATGCATAACAGTGCTATCATCTCAATTTAGAAAAGGCTAAAAGGGTGAGGGTTTTTTCTCAGATCAATACAGTTGTTCATATTTTATAAAGGTACTAGAGCCTGTCTGGCAAAATCTTCCTAGATATTATTTTCCCTTTGCCTCCCAGTAGCTTCCTTTCTTTGATTACTGTTTCCTGAAAGCCCCATCACCCCATGTGGCAGAAGACAACATTTTGTGCTAGAGCCCACTGCACTGATGGAAATCAGTGGCTTCCAACAGAGAGCCCTTCTGCTGCCAACTAATTCTCTGGCTCCGGGTGGTAGGTGATGGTGATACACTGCTGAGTGCACAGGCGCCAACATTTCGGCTCAGCCATGGAGGGTCTGGTGGTAGCAGCCATTGTGTTCTTTCTACCTGTGGAGCCAGCAGGTACCTTCAGAAACTACTGGACTGCTTTGCTCCAGAACACATAGACACAATTGAGTCAGCAGAGTGCAGTTAATGGGGTCTCTTGCCTCTTGGAGAAATCCTGTAGGGTAGAATCAGCCCTAAAAGTCTTCTTCAGGTGAAAAAGCAAGCCCCAGAGTAATGTAGACTCATTTTTTTGAAAATGTACACATATGTACAAATGTATGTATATATACACGTGTCTATGTGTACATGAATAAGTATGTCTGTAAATCCACAGATAAAGGGTTGTAAAAACACATGTCAGACGGTAAAGTAGTTATCTCTGGGGAGGGGAATGAAGGAGAATTATCACTTACTTGATATTGCTTGAATCTTTTACCCGCAACAATGCATTCACCTTTTACTTGTGTAGTAAAAAATAAATAACTAAATACACCTTAATCTCTACTCCCGTCCTAGACTCACATAAGGTTTGGTGTCTAACCAGTTGCAGCTCCACATATAACGTAGCTGATGTGAAGAGAGCCAAGGCTTACCTTACCTTTACTTGATCAGGAGAGCACCCTGGGGTTGCGAGAGACTCTAAGGAGGCTACTGGGCCAGCCCTTGCTAGCACTGCCTTATGTTAAAATCATAGTTCTTAGTGGAGTTATTGTTTGGGGCCCCTGCATACCTGTAAGTCATATCAGTAACGTTAGCCCTGCTTTGATGAAAGGCACCTGGTTGAGCGAGAAGCTAGTTAACTCTGTTAGAAGTCAGTGGGGAGTGGCATTCATCCAGGGCACAGACCACTGGATCACACTGCTTCCAGCCCATGCAAGGTGGTGACCAAATGGCTGTTTTCTAAATAAGTGATACTTGCCTGGCCTTGACCAAGCTCTCTCAACCCTATAGAATTGTGCAGGTAGATAGAGGTAAAAGGGCCCCTTCAAGTGTTAACATGAATTGTATTTTCGGAGATGAGTCAGCCCTGCATCTGACTACAGAGAAATGCTATTTTCCAAAGTCATGTCTGTGCTTGGCACAACCCCAGGTGGGCTCTGGCCTTGCATTTGTGTCTGCTTTCACAAGAAGCCATTTGGGAAAGATTGAAAACTATGTTGAAAGCTGGTGATATTTGGGTACTGAAAGTCTGTTTCTCACAACTCGATTCTGTGTACTCTTCACACAACTTATAGAGTTAATTGATGACCTACTCCTAAGTAGTTTTCCTCTATCTGACCAATGTGTAAAATTCCTTACTCCCTGAGTGGTATTCTCTCCATGTTTTTGAATGTATGGTCCTGGGAATCCTGCATCAGAATTACCTGGGTTGGGATGTGGGGGTGGATGGAGAGTAGAGGGGCAGGGAAAGAATTTTTTATGATGAAGATTTTTGGGCCCCACACCAAACTTCCTGACTCAGAATCCCTTAGAGAGGGGTCAAGGAATCTGCACTTTTAACAAGCTCCTGGTGCTGTTGTCATGCACCCTCAGGTTTGAGAATCACTGTAATTAATCTAAAGGTGAAAGGCACATACAGTTTGCTATTGAATGACATAGGTTAGCAGATTTGTGATGCTGGATGCTAGTATTTCAACTGAATTCTGTTAATAATAATAATGTCCCATAGATACATAATGCTAAATGGTTTACATCACAATTCACATAATTAAAGAAATCAATCCTCACAACCTTCCTGAGAAGTAAGCTCATCGCATCCAGTTTACAGATTTTGGAAAGTAGAGTTCATCCCTGCTTCCCATCGGAATTCTACCCAGCCATGAAAAGGCAGGACAGGGCCTGGAATCCCGGCCTCCCGGGCTTCTCGCCGGCCACCTCCCTTGTGGTCAGCACTTCCACTAAGGAGCCCCCACCCGGCTAAGGAAAACTGAAGAATGGAGGCCTTTTGTCCGAGAGAGGTCTTGATACCTTAGGGGCTACTTTTATTTTAAAAGTTCTTTTTAATGCCTCTGCTTTATGGAGTCTCATTTGGTCCCTCAAAAAGGTCTGAGATATATGGCAGCTCATGAAAAGGAGACAGAAAAGTTATAACATATGAGCAAAACAGTTTGAAATATTGATGTCTTTAAAAGGGGTCTCTCTCCGATTTGAGAAGTATTGCCATTTCTCACTTAACATATTAACTCCTGGGCTGACACAGGGTGCCTTTAAACAAAGCTCCCCACTAACATAGCCCAGACTTTTATCTGCTATTTGTTCACCTCATCTAACATGCACCAGAGCCTGGGCATATGCTGCCTGGGGATAACCAAGGCTGTGATAACACAAAACGGTTGATCACAGATCTAAACTGGCATTTGGTTTACCCTGACAATAACCTGAAAATATCTCTATAGATACACAGATAAACGCAGCCGACAGTTACTTTGTTTACCCTATTTTGCATTGACTGGAACTTAGAAATGCAGGTTTCAATTGGGTTAAAAAAAAAAAAAAAAAAAAAAGCCACACTCCCCTTCTCCATAAATTGGGTTTCTAGGAAGCAATCCCTCCCCCAAGAAACGGCTTGTGGGG
>JAQZBX010067698.1:0-15885 GCA_029593785.1 Cabassous unicinctus
TTCTCCTCAAAATATCACTGGGTAAAAGCCAGCTAGACCTGATTCCAGCTACTTTTAAGAGAACTTCCTCCCAATTTGGAAACATTGGATCACAAACTTCTCCATAATCTTCAGGAAAATATTCATCCCCACATACTTTTGTCTTCTTATCCTCAAACACTGAAATGAACTTACTAGCACCTATGGCCACAATAAACCAAACGGAAGTAAAAGTGATGTATGATCATCACTCCTACCAAGATGGAGTGAATATGGTCCCTGTTATCTGTTTAGGTTGTCTGTGTGTTTCTGGTAATATATAACCTGTGCCTTCTATAGCCTCAGGGTCACTAACTGGCTTAATTCACAGTAGGTATACTGGAATGCAGGAGGCCATAATTTATATGGTAATCCCAAAACAGAACTCCCTACCCTGGTCACTGATCATTTGTGTGTGTGTGTGTTTGTGTGTGTGTGTGCGTGCGTGCATGATGGACATATCTTTAAATTCCTTGCCAAGTTAGTTGATACAAGCCTTATACTTTTTACTCTAGTGCCATAGAATTCTGTAGGTGTTACCTATGTCATAAAATGTGTGTGTGTGCGTGTGTGTGTGTGTGTGTGTGTGTGTGTGTGTGATTGAGAGAATATGATGTGCTTTCTAGCTAATATTCTCTGCCTTAGGATGAAAAAAGAAAAGAGTTTCCAACATAGCCCCATGTTCCCATCAGAGCACAAATATTAGTCTTTTCTATAAGTGTAGAAATGGAGCAGTACAAATTGTTGATCTATGTTTTAGTATCCTTTGTATGGGTTGAGGAGTAGATAAGGGTGTCAAATTTTAGGAATTGGATATGCAAATTTATTTATGCATTTATCTTAAGCTACTGAATTGCATTTAGCATGACTGTTGCCTACGTAGTCAGGAACACATATCCTTGTAGATGTTTTTGGTCACATGAAAGGTATGCAGACGTACATCTACCATATAGGGCATATTGTGTGGCTACCCTGGGACCTAGGTGGTTGAGGCTGCCCCTCTCCATGTTGCACATTGTAGTGCACAATTCCAGAATGTTCTCATCTAAACCCTGACTGGCATGACTCCTTTTTAACACAGCATTCTTCTGTTGCAATAAATGCCAGTTCCTTGGATGGATCTGGTTTATTGACAAAGATTAGGACTTAACCTGCTTGGGGTTGAGAAGTTCCCTAGGGTCTTGTTATCCACAGACTTGGATGAAATCATAGCACCTAAGGGTGAGAATGATGATCCTCAAAAATATTTTTCAACTTTGTTTTCACCTGGACACTGAACTTCAGCTACAGAGCCCCAGGGCAGAAAGGGTTCCATAACCCACAATTGTCTGTAGCCATTAAATTTGCCTGTTCAGCTCAAGACAATATTCTATACACATGTGTGTTTTTATAAATATCTGCTTGAGGCTGCAGGGTCCATTTCAGTTCTGTCTACCCCATAGCTTACACACACTAAAAATTTGTCTGCAATTTGTGGAGATACTTCTGAGATGCTGCCACTGATTTTTATTTTCGTGCTCCTGCAGCTTCCCCTGTCTGTGTGGAATTTAACTGAACCCACCTGCATCTACAGAATGAAACCCAGTGTATTTAAGGATGGTGATCTGATTATTGATGGATTTTCCCCCTTTATACATTTCTAACAAGCAACAGGATCGGGAAGCCTACCAAGGATGTCTATTTCCAGCAGTAAGTGCCTTTCTCATTTATTTTCTGCGTAATTATTATGATGAATACTGCCTAGGCCATTTGCAGAGAGCTAGATCAGCATAATCCACATCACTTTTCCTCCCCTTCTCACCAGCACACCTTACATCCCAGAATATCCTTAATTTATCATGTCTCTTTCCACTAGATTTCTGTTTTTTGTCAAAGGGGAATGAGGGTATTCTATTTTATTGCATAGTTCCCATAACTTTCTCTTTCCCAGTGTTGGAATCTAAGGGAGACTGCCCTCTCCACCAAATTCGACTCTCCTCTCTTTTCCTACTTTGGTTTCCACAATCAAGGGAAGAAGGGATATTCCTTGGAAACACAAAACACTGGCATTAGGGCTGTGCCAAGAGGTTACAGAAAAATGTTTCTTCTCCAAACCAAGGGCTTGCTAATGCTTCTTTTCTCATGTTTATAATTTCTTATATTCCTACCAAGATTGTATTTGGGTCCCACTTGCATAGACAGACTTCTTATTGTAGACATCTGGCTACTCTTTGAAATATCTCTATGTCATAGCCTGCCAGGAATCCTCCATGCATTCTCGAGCTCCCAGCCAGACCAAAAATAAGAGATGAATGATCTGTGAGATATTTTCAATTCCAAATTTGATTGTGATTCACTTGGATATTTAAACTATCTCTGTTTTAAGATTTCTGTTAATGCCAGTTCTATATCTGATAGTCTAATTAATAATTTGATGAAGTAAAATTTCAGGGGATTCCAGCAGACAGTTTCTGCTCCTGTGAGAATGCGAATTTCACTGAAGAAAATGATGGCTTACTGCTTTTTTTGAAAGTGCCAGAAGGATGGATTTTACAAGCACTTTTGCACATTTGTGACTGGGGATGTCAGGGTTTGGAATTTGGGGCCTCTTCCTACTATAGAAAGAGTTTGTGCCTATCTTTTATTTGTTTTTATTTGTAGATTTGGTCTGCTTATCTCATTCATTCCTTGACACTCCTCTAATGCTTCCCTACTTTGTCCTTCCCATAATTTTCCAAAATGCATTTGCCACGTTGTTGTCAATATCTCTGATGCACACACCTCCTTCTGGTGCCTGCTGCTGATGGTGTCTCTCACCAGTGTTGGGGCTGCAGGACTTGAGAGTGATTGATTCAGGGACATTCAGCCCTGAATCTCCGGAGAAAGAAGGCAGGTTTGACTCATGTGTTCCAACTTGCTTTAAGCACCCTGTAAGGTGGAGGGAAATGTTGTGTGTACTGTCATAGCAAGAGAGACTAAATGTTTTTCTTCTCATCCTCTGCTGCCATCTCATACCACCTCAGGGAAAAGTGAACCTTGACAGATCTGCTCTTTTGAGACAGGTAACTTAGAAACCCTGTCTGAAACTTAATAGAACACAAATGCAATTATATAAAAGCTTTTATCTGGTCTGACTTATCCACTAGGCTCAGAAGGCCCAGGGCCAAAAGTACAAAATTTTAGGGGATCAAGGAAAAGTTTTAATGTTCTTTAAAATAAAAAAAAAAAACATTTTAATATATAATTTTATTATGTTTGTCTTTATAGGAAGTCAGTAATGAAATATAATCTTTAAATTTAATTTATAGAAGAAACTCATGAATGCAAAAGTGTCTCAGACCCTGAAAGTCATAATAAAGGATCATATCCTTTACTTTACTGTGCATGAAAATGGGTGTACTACAAGGGTTAGCTCATTCTGTCCCCCCCTTAAACTGGTTTCCTTATAAAACATGATGTCATAAATATGTTTGATATAAATAAATTTCTACAATATAATTGTTATGCCTAAATAATAGTATTGTCTTAGAGCTAACAGAATTTTAATTCAAAACCAATTTTTGCATGTTTGTTGGTTTCTAATATTTTGTTACTATAATTAAGGACATAATGGGAATACTAGTAAACAGTTCTTTGCTCTCTACTCTGAAAAATGCAAAAACATTTTTGGAAAAAAATGTTGGAGTGCAAGGCTGTGTATATTTTAAAGGCATTTTAAACATATTGCCAAAGAACCCTCCTGAAATGCACTAATTGATACTAACTGTGAAGCACATTTCTTATCAAACACTTAGAAAAATTGACGTTTGAAATTGTAGCTCATTGATTATATTTATATCAATCATATTTTCTTGGGTTAATTGGTCTTTGGAATATATTATTTGATAATTTGCCATTTATGCCTTTGGTCATTTTTCTATTCCACTGTAGGCTTTGTCATTTTGTAAGTATGTTTTACATATTGGAAATAAGTATTTTTCATCAAAAATTCATTTTATCAGTTTGCTGTTTGTTTTTAATACTTTTTCATATGGCATGTTTACATCTTAAACAACATAAACTTTCAAGAAAAGTAAAATCTAATCATTTTTTCTCTTATTCTGTTTGACTTTTTTGTCCCCCACATTACAGTTTTATAAATAAATGTCTTTTTCATTATAAAAAAAATGGAAAGTTCCTGCCTCAAATTTTAAGTAGATAACCTTGATTTTATATTCCAAAGTAATTTACCTTCATTAATAATTAAACAATTCATTATTCCTCTGCATATTTTCAATATCACCTTGATGATTCATGAAATGTTTACTTACCCATAAATCATTTCTCTATTTTCTATTCTGCCCTTGTGATATATCCATATCTTCTGTTGCCATTGCTATCCTGTTTAAAATATTGTAGCTAATTAATAATTGCAATTATCATTTTTGCTAAGTCAAATTCTCCCCTTATATTCTCAATTATTCTTCAATGATTTCCTGAACTTCTCATGCTTCCAGAAAACCACTGCAATTGTATTACAATTACCCCTAAAATTATCTTTCTGATTTTTTAATTTTCTGAAATTACATATATGAAAGTAATTTTAAGCAGTTTCCTCAGCACAATTTAGTGATATTAATGACGTACACAATGTTGTGCTACCATCAAAACATCCTTTACACCCATATTTCATCACTTCACATAGAAACTCCTCATCCAGTAAGAAATAATTTCCTCTTCCCCTTTTCCCCTGGATCATAGTAACTGGTAATCTACTATCTACGTTAACTTTTATAGAACTTTGTAGTTTATAAATATCTTTGTAATATTGTGCTTATTGCTTTTATGTTCTTCGATACAGCTTTATAGTCTTTTCAACAGGAGATAGAGCAATTTTTAAGTCTATTGCTATCATACATATTTTCCCAGAAAGCTTTTTAAATTTATTGATGCTATATTGAATAGCCATTCACAGCTGTACATATTGGGTTGACTAATTCCTTATTGATTACAATTCCTTTTCTCATTTTCTCTGGCATTTCCCATGAGAACAATCTTATCCTCAGCAAAATACTGTGGCTTGCTCCTTCCTTTCCATTCCATTTTGACTGCTATTTTATTGCATTATCTGACAGGCTAGAAAATTCCAGCAGGGAACTAAATAGTTCTGCATTGACAGAACTTAATCTTTCTCTTGATTTTAATGGGAATGCTTTTGTTTAGTATTCTTTAAGAACTTTTCAACACAAAATATCTGAGGAATATTACACCTTATTAGTAAACTTGGCTAATAGCGTTGGTTCATTTGGACCTGAAAGGGGGAGACTCTCTGACTGTGGAGCTCAGCCCCTGGGTTGGGGTGATTCTGCCATGCCCGACCCTCACCACCTCCAATCATGAGTCACTGTCTTTGCATTAAGGAAAGTCTAGGTTTTGATTTTGAGAAGGTTTTTTGTTTTTAACCATATTAAGGAAATGCCCTTCTAAACTAATAAGTTCCGTTAGAAATATGTTCAAATTTATTAAATGCTTTATCTACTTCAGTGAGCCTATAATTATTTTATCCTTTCAGAAAAGTGAGGTCTGGTAGTGAACAATTATCTCAATTGCTAATACTCTATTTAAGATGGATCCTCATTCATATTTTCTTGGGTGTTGGTTGAGCTTATATTTATCCTTTTTTTCCCTATATTTTGGAAGTGTTTCTCATTAGATAATTCAATTTATTTTCATAAAGCTTGTACCATACTTTCCTTTATAAAATGTCTTTCTAAGACACATTTGTAAAAAAAGGAAAATTTTAAAACCAAGATATGTAATTAAGTATAAAGATTCCTTAGGCAGAGTGTAACCAGAAAAAAAAGAGGTAAGTGTATTCATATCAGACAAAATGGATAAGGATAAAATGCGTCATTAAGAATCAGGTGGCCAATCCATAATGATAAATACTTTCAATTATCACAAAGATACAGTATTTTTTTTCTATTAAATGAAGATATTATAGCCTCAAATAAAGAGAAACAAGGAGTTATAAAATCAGTCATCAGAGTGATAAATTTTTAAATATCTTTCTCAAAAAAATTATAACATATATCCAAAAAAATAAAAATTTTATTTGAAAAAAAGCTTAGCAAGTTTATTGACTGGATACACTTGGAAGCCTGTGTTCAACTATTGAAGACTATCTGCTCTTCTCAAGTACACAGGGACTATTAGCCAACATTTAATAGGATGTTAGTCAAGCCTCAACAAAACGACAATTTAAATAAATACAAGAGACTGTTTTATTCTTGTTGCTATTTTAGATCCAGACGGTAAAAAATGAAAGAATTTTCTTTGGCCATGGAGATGATTTTTTAATACATAAAGTGAAACTGTGCACAATACTGCAGTAAAGATGAAAAGAACAAGGGTCACGTGGAAGAAGTACTGCTGAAGGTCTTGATTAATTATTAGTGTAAGTAGAATCATTATAATTTAAATTAAGAAATTGATTAGAATTTTTAGTCTTTACAAATCAGTTCCACTTAGATTCCTAAAGTGTTTCCACCCCTTTGGAGTATAGGTAAAGATCACTTACCCCTTCATCATTTTGCTTCTCCCAAATGTTCCTGACTTCAATGATTATTCCCTCACTGGGACAGTATGGCTTTTCTCAGATTGTTGATATTTGATAATGGCTGATCCACAGTTCTGATGGGGTAGAGGCTTAGGATATTTGACTGTCAGTCTTCTGATGGGCACTCTCACCCCACAGATATTATGCCTCTCTGCCTGTCCCATCCAATTCTGCCTATACTGTGGAACTGAAATGTTAAGTAGATATACTTTTCAGTTGGAATTATGCTGCCTTCAGCCTCATGTCTATATTACTGCCATTCTAAAAAGCATTAAATAATGTGGTAATATGAAAAAAAGCATTTTGGTTCTGGAATCAAAGAACAAATTACAAATCTGACCATAAAGGTGGTCCACTTTGCCACTCATTACATCTTCCATTGTAAACAGTATGATTTTCTCCCATGGAAGTAGAATTCAGTCAGGGTCTTCTAGAGCCATTTAGCTCTTGTAAGTTTAGCAAAAATTCTAAGTCTTCAGGAGAAACAACTCTAAAAATGAGTCATTTGTGCTTTCATCCTTAATTTGGTCATTGTATTGGATTTGAAGATAATTCTGGTTTGAGACTTTTACCTAAATATCCCTGTGCCCTCCAAGCAGGTTTCAAACCAAGAACTACCAGTATGTTCTGGCCTTTGTTTTTGCCATTGAAGAGATCAACAGGAACCCCCATTTTTTACCCAACATTTCTCTGGGGTTTGATCTCTATAATGCCTTACACAGTGAACATAAGACATTGCAGAGTCCCATCATTTGGCAAACAGGACTGGGCAAGGATATTCCTAATTACACCTGTAGGAAAGAGAGCAAGTATGTAGCAGTACTTACAGGAACCACATGGGCAGATTCTGCCCAGATTGGCACATTGATGTACCTCTACAAAATCCCTCAGGTGAGTGTGGTTGGAGGGGAGAGATATAAACTGACGTCTCTTTTGCGGCCTTTTTCAAGTGCCCTTTGAAAAAAATGAAATGACAAGGGCACTATGGTCAGGGTAGTTAGCTCATGATTTTGGTGCTTTGCCAGTTGGGTCTACTTTAGAGTTTGTGTTCCCCATTGTGGCAGAATTGGACTCAGTTGTGCTTTCAATACACATGACTGTTCGGTCCCTTCGTTTGAACTTATACTCTGTGATGGAATTGGTAGGTGTATGTCCAAGAGACTTCAATCTTTGGACTCTCCATTTGCAAGCTGGGCCCTGAGACTCAAAAGCACTGCAACACCTACTTTCCAGTTCATTGGACTCATCCAAGACAACTAACAAGGAAGTAATGATGGACAACTACCATTCCAAGGATCCAAGTGAGCCTACAACTGCAAGCAAGAGACTCCCATCCATTAGCCATACGGGACAGAAACCCCCTCTCAATTAGAGCTGGAGTGGGCATCACCATCCTAGAATTCCTAGGATTAAGGAATGAACTATGGACTAGAGTGGACTTTCTGATATTCTACTATAGACTTATTATGCTTCTAGCAGTGGAAAGACTTATATCATTGATGTGGAGGCCATGGCCACTGGAAGTTCTGAGGTCAGGGAGAGGGAAAACAGCTGTAATACAGGGGCATTTTGTGGTCATGGGAATTGTCCTGAATGACTTTGCAATGACAGATACAGGCCATTATATATCTTGCCATAACCTTCTGAAGTGTGTGGAAGAGAATGTAAACTACAATGTAAACTATAATCACTGCTTAGTCGCTATGCTCCAAAATGTGTTCATCAATTGCAATGAATGTACCATACTAATGAAGGAAGTTGCAAATGGGGAAAGTGTGAGGAGCAGGGGATATGGGAATCCCCTATATTTTTCAAGGTACATTTATGTAATCTAAATACCTTTAAATTTTTTTTAATTAAAATTTAAAAAGGTGAAATGAGAGAATTGTGTCCCTGCATCTTTCAAAGTGTCCAACTAGTATTAAGAGACTTGATGTAATGTGCACATGACCTTTATTTGGAATAGAAAGAAGAGTGCATGGCAAGGAGAAAAAGGGTTTCACCAGACATCTGAGATGGATCAGTTATTTTCTAGAAAGCTCTCAGAGTTCAGTGAATGATTAGAAATGAGAATGAGCAAATTGTACCTTCTCTCACTTTCCACCATTCCTTAATATTTATTGAGACTGAGATTGTGTTTCTCACCAATCCTCTTCCTTTTCTTGGTTTATTTTCTCCTTTGTTTTCAGCTGACCTTTGGCCTTTATGATACACACTTGAGTGATGATGGTCAGTTTCCACCTCTCTATCAGATTGCCCCTAAGGACACATCTCTGGCACTTGCCATGGTCTCATTGATGCTGCATTTCAGCTGGACCTAGGTGGGGCTGGTTGCCTCAGAACACAAGAGAGGTGTTCAGTTTCTCTGGGACTTGAGAGGAGAGATGGACAAGAATGGAGTCTGTGCAGCCTTTGTGGAAATGATCCCTGTCACTGAGAGATCATATTTCTCATTCAGCTGGCAATATCTTTTATGGATCAAAGAATCATCAGTGAATGTGATTGTCATTTATGGTGACTCTGACTCACTAATCGGTTTGAGCTTTTGGAGATGGGAGCACTTAGTAATAAGGAAAGTCTGGGTTATGACCTCACAATGGGATTTTACTACCAGTGAGAAAGTCTTTTTACTTGACTCCTTCCATGGGGCTTTCATTTTTTCACACCATCATGGTGAGATACCTGGTTTCAAAACTTTTATCCAAAAAGCTAACCCATCCAAATATTCAGAAGACTTTTACCTCACTAAGTTGTGGTCCATCATCTTTGATTGCATGGTTTCTGAATCTGATTGTAACACACTGGAGAATTGTCCTTCCAATGCCACCTTGGAGTGGCTGCCTTGGTGGCAGTTTGACAAAGTCATGAATGAAGGAAGTTATAATGTGTATAGTATAGTGTATGCTGTGGCTTAGACCCTTCATGGAATGCTTCTTCAATGAGTAGAAATGCAGGCAGTGGAAAGTGGCAATGGGCTGGTGTTTTAACCCTGGCAGGTAATGTCTCTTCCTTTTGATAGCACATGTATGTCAGAACATGTCATAAGTGTTACATTCTTGGCTTTCTGCATATGCTTAAGCCAAGTAGTTTAAGGTTCTTTCTCCAAAAATACAGGATTTGATCTACTTCTTCATTGTCCTGGAAGTAAATCTAGTCCTAGGTAGAAGTAGTCATGAAAAAGATGATGTTGGCAGGGAGAAAATGAGTTATCAATCAAAGCTGATGCTTTGTGTTACTAAAGATCTCAATTTCTTGCCCATCTAATGTTTTCAAATGAAAATATCTAGACTTCTTCTGTGAAACTTTTAAGTGACAACAGTGTGAGTATTATTAACTTTAAATGACTATCTTGAGATGGGCAGTGTATTGGATAATGAACATAAATTATCTCATTTAATTCTGCAACCACCTCAGTTATTGATGACCTTGCTTTACAAGATGATGCTCTGGGAGAATTCAGATAATAAATGAGTGTGTTAAGATTTGATTCTTCCAATGACATTTGTCTGCATCCCACACCCAGAATTTGTTTTGATTCCCTTGTCTTTGGAGTGTAAACCTGAAACTGACTGATATTTTATAAATGCTATGATATTTTAGTCTTTCTTATGATTTCACTTGTTTTACTTCATTGTATGCTAATAATAAAGACACATTATAAATAAGGGATTACAGAGGATGAGGGGTGTTCCCCAATTTGGGTATCCTATTATTAAAACTAAGGCACACTTCCTCACAGAATGATGTGTTTCTTTTAGCTGCACCCATTTCTGAAGAACATTCAATTAAACAATCCTGCTGGAGACCCAGTGATTTTGGATGAGGAAAGGAAATTGGAAGTCAGTTATGACATTCTTAACTTTTGGAATTTTCCAGAAGATTTTGGACTTAAAGTTAAAGTAGGACATTTTGCTTCAGATGTGCCTCATAATCAACAATTGTCTATATCTGCAGAGGTGATAGAATGGGCCATTGGATTTTCGGAGGTGGGTAGGACACAATCATAATGTTATATATTACGTATAATATAAAAATTTATAAAATATATATAAATTAAAATATTAAAAAATTCTTGCGAGGAAAGTTTTCTGCCTCCTTCTTCCTAAGTAAATGGCTATCTGCTAAGTAAAAAACAGGTTTAACAGCACATCTTACAACTTGAAAAATGTTTTACCCACTGTCATACAATAAACATGGCATCTTAACAATTCATTTGATTTATGTATTTAAAATTTAAATTTATGATGATCCAATCCCCAAAACAATCTAATTTTTGGAATGTTAGTTAATGTCACATTAGTTAAGAACACATATCTATTTTCTTCTCAGACTCCTGCCTCAATATGCAGTGAGAAGTGTATTCCTGGGTTCAGGAAAACCTCTCAGGAAGGAAAGGCTGCATGTTGCGTTCTTTGCTCCCCTTGCCCAGACAATGAGATTTCCATTGAGACAGGTAAGGGAAAGACCCCACTTCTCCTTTATATCCCCAATTCATACAGTGTATTGAAAAGAATCTGGAGGAAAATCTGCAGAGTCAAAATTCTTCCTTCCTTCATTTAGTAATTTAATTTTTATAATCAATAATATATCCCATTGAAATGTCACTCTATCTCTGCCCTGAACTAGCTCATGTGAGTCATTGCTTCAGACCCATTGCAGGCAGAATTGTCTCTGGGAAAGCCTTTGTTGACCCCACCACAGTAACCTAAGTTTTATTCCTATCTTGGAAATTAACTCATGGTATTATAATCACCTGCTTTCCATCTTGTTTGAAAGCATATTTATATTATATTATTCTTCATGGAGACAGGAGCAATAGTATTATGTAAGGGGAATGAAGGGGGAAATAAATTTTTGGCAGAATTATTATAAAGGGCAAAAAAGGCAAATTGCCATTGGATGTAATGTCCAGAGATTCACAGAACTGAAAATCAAAGGTTCAAAGTAACAGTATCATAAAGCATATTAGGAAAGGGGATTGAGGCATGATGTTGAAAAGGGACAAAAGACCATTATTTAATATTTTTTCACACTATAATCTCTTGAAATCACTCATATTTGTGATATTAATGGTAGAATCACTTCTATGTTGGGAATTTTCTAATTTTCATTTAGTGATTATCAAGTAGTTTAACCTCATAAAATCATAAAATAGTACTATTTCAGTTTTTTGAGATATGTTGAACTGATTAAAGATAATTTTGTATTATTTAGTATGTATGCGTAAAAGTTAAAAAGTTGAAGTTCTACATATTCATCACAAACTAAAAGAGTAACAGCAAAATAAACATGAAGAGAATAGAAAATAGAAAATGAATATAAAAAGAAAACAAAAAAAGACAAATATAGAGAGGATTTAAAAAGTTGAAGCACAGGCAATTTTTTTATTTTATTTTATTTTATTTTATTTTTTTATTTGTAAAATGATATATAAATACATATGCCTATATGTGTATTTGTTTACATAAATGTTATTTGTTTTATATATATATACATTTTTTAAAGGTGCCTAGATTACCCAAATATTACTCAGAAACTACATGGATTCCCTTGCTCCCCACAACCCACATCCCCAACAACACCCCACACAACCATTCCCCATCGGTGTGGTACAACGCCTGCAATGGATATACACATCCTGGGGCCTTGCCACCGAGCATAGACCACAGTTCACATCACAGACCACACTCTCTCCCACCCAGTTCTGCATGGTATATTCTCATGGAAAATGGCCTACATTCGTCGCTGCTTCGCCACCCAGGACAACCCCCAAAGTCCCAAAAAAGCCCGAGTATTTCAACTGCCCCTCCTCTCCCTGCCCCAAAAGTGTCCAGTGGCCACCGGCTTCACCTCACTGTTACAATTTCTTCCATTGCTTGAATCACAATATGTCTACAAAAGAACACCACCAAGTCCACTCTAGTCCACAGTTCCTCCCCCAATCCTGAGGGGACTTGGAAGGTGATGTCCACTCCACCTCCAAGTGAGAGAGGGCTTATATTCCATGGATATAGTGGATGGGATTATCTAAGCACAGGCAATTTTGAATGTATTGTACAAAGCATGGGGCTGTATAACACAACGTATCCTGTTGTGGAAGATGGATTGTTGTTAACAGAACAAATATGAGAATATTCTGTCATGAAATATAACAAGTATATTAGACTAATACAGGGTGTCATTAACCAGGTGGGTTGAGGGAAGAATACACCAAATGTAACATATTGGCTATAGTTAGTATTAATATTTAATGATGCTCTTTCATAGTTTGTAACAACTGTTTCCCAACAATGCAAGATGTTGGTGGTGGGTTAATGTATGGGAACCCAATACACTGACATGTATGATTATTTTGTAAGTTCACAACTTCTACTATACAATTTTTGTTTATGGTTGTTCTTGTATGAATGATAAACTTCAATACTAAAAGTTAAAAGAAAAAACTCTAAGGTAACTCTAGAAGAAGACAAAATTGATAAACCCCTAGAATGATATATTAAGAAAAAAAATCACAAATAATTAATACCAAGATTTCAAAGTGGGCCATCCATACAGAAATTTTTTTAACATTATAACAAGATAATATAAATAACTTCATGCCAAGACATTTGAAAATTTAAAAGTAATTCATAAATTCCCAGTAAAATACGTTACCGAAACAGTTCTAAGAAAAAGTAAAAATCTGTAAATTTTAACTACTAAGGTTATTGAATGCATAGTTTAAAACTTTCTTATAAATTTTAATTGTGACCAATATTTTTACTAGGGAATTCTACCAAACTTTCACGGAAAAAATTATACCCATTTACTCAGACTCTTTCAAAGAATAGGAAAAATGTGAAAACTTCTCAATTCACTTTATGAGAAGAGCATAACAGTGGTACCAAAATCTGTTAAGGAGATTACAAGAAAGGAAATTTATAGGCTGCTCTCTGTAAACATAAACTCATTTATCCTAATATAAAAAAAAATGTATAAGCCAAATCCAGCAATATTTTATAAAGGGGTTCTATCATGACAAAGTTTGGTTAATGCAAAGTAATTCAATACATAAGCCCCTAGAAAGGAGAAACAGTGTTGTCAATAAATACAAGAAAGCATTTAATAAAATTTAATACTCATTCATGATTTTCAAACAAGCAACAAAAATATCCCTTATAATATAAGGAATAGAAGGGAATCATCCTTATCCCTGAAAGGATATTTACAGAAAGCCAGAGTAAATGTTAAGTTTATCATATGATATTGAAAGCATTTCCCAGCAGAGATAAAAAATGAGCCAAATATGAGCAAAATTACAACTTCAATTAGACATTACGCCGGAAGTGTTGCCCCAGTGAAATACTGGCAGGAAAAGAAATGAAAGGAATAGTTATGGGAAAGATTGATATGCCTGAATTTATTTATAAATGATATTATTGTGTAAATATAAAATGAGAAGATATTATAAACTCAGTTTTTTAGTGGCCTGAATACAAGTCAATATACAAGCTTGTCAAATCATATAGCTAGTCAGAGGGCATTCTGTTTTTTTTTCTCTCGGTTCAAATATTTAATTTTACAAAATATATTGTCCATAATGATATCTTATTTATGTCCTTGCTACTATAATTTTGAGCCTTTCTTTATTTTATAAGAAGCATTAGATTACATAAAATACATAGAAAATATAGGAGTTTCCCATATATTGCACCCCCACCTCACCGACAATGTCCCCATTCACAACATCTTGATTCATTAGTGTGGTACAATTGTTACAATTGATGAACACATACAAAAGCCTTGCTACTAACCTTTGTCTACATTTCACATTATGGCTTAGACTGTCCACCACACAATTGTAAAGCTTTTCACAAAATGTATAACGGCTTGTATCCATCCTTGGAATACCATGTAAAACAGTTTCAATGGCCCAAAAATGCCCCGTGTTACACCCATTCTTCCCTCAGAACCTCTGGTGAGCACTGTTTTTATATCAATGTTACACGTTCTTCCATTACTAGAATAATAATAAGGCTACACTTGCCTATAGTTGTATTCCCATCTTATATTTGTTTGTTTCCCAGTCTTGAGGATATGGGGCTGGTGTTGCTCCCTTTGTTTCTGATTGAGAGAGGGCTTAGATCCCATGGGACAGATGGATGGAACTGTCTTACTGCTGTTGTAGATACTCTCTATTTTAATCAGATGGGCATTGTCCATTATCATCCTTTTGTTAGTTGTTCTGGGTGACCGGTGAATGGAGAATAGGTATTGGCTGCAACTCTGCTGAGAATTAGGGCTCAACTGGCATATGAACAATGGGAAGATTTAAGTCTCTGGGACATATATTTAATGGATATAGTACTAATTATATGTTCAAATAAAAGGGACAGAAGAACCATGTTTGTGAAAATTAAAAATGAATCTAACTCTGATACATTAAGAAGATATATAATCATATATTCAAAGGTTAGGTTGGGGTTCCAATATCCCATGGTTGTCTACCCTGCCTATGGTGTCTAGATATCTCTAGAGCCCTCAGGATTAACCCTGCCTCAGGAAGTTTACCGTGGCAGTAAGTGAGATCCTCCTGAGATAAGCATAACCTTTAGAAATGTCTCCAAACTCACTTTGAAATTCCTTAGCCATAAAACTCATTTGTATTTAATCATTTCCCCTGTTTGGTCAGGGTATTTTTCCAAATGCATCACTAGTTGGCAGTTGGTAAAAATCCCACCGTGCTAGTGAGGCTCATGCCCAGGAGTCATGTCCCACATTGGGATGGTAGATGGTAGTGAATTAATTTGATGAGTTTGGCTTAGAGAGAGGAAAAATTTGAACAAAGAGAGTTTCAGGAAGTAACTCTTAAGCAATTAGTGTGACTACCTAATTTCAATTTCACAGGAATAAGGTTCATAAATACAAGCATCAGTATCAAGGGCCTGGAATATTGTACTGTCCTCCTTAGCTAAGCACTGTCCATGTATTCTAGAGATTCTTGACACTCTATTAGAGAAAATAGCAGGATTCCCCATGATGGGAATTCAATATTCTCTCAGTGATTGTATGGGTCTCTACTGCCAAAACAATACTTCATGAACACATGAACACATTCATATTTCATAAAGGCATACCCCAGGTACACCCCTGCCCACATATCCTAGACTATCAACACTTGGCACCAGTAATCCACCCTGCTACAGTTAAAACTGCTCTGCAATCCAAAACCTCCCCCAAAACAAAACCAAAAAAAGTAAAATACTAAATTAAAACTAAAATTAAATATTTTTTTTTACATTGTGCCTTTC
>JAQZBX010067699.1:0-15310 GCA_029593785.1 Cabassous unicinctus
CTTTCTTCCTGAGTTCAGCCGTGAGCTGTCAGGCATATGGCAGGGCTCGTCTCCTGAGCCTTGAACTACTCCGTGGACCCAGTTCCTCAAGGGCCTCTTTCTGTGCCTCTCTGCTCTGTTGGCTCCAGACTCCGGGACCTTGCAGCCCTCGGGGCTTCTGTGTTTTCCTGCAGTCTGCTCTCTCACTTTCAGGATAAATATGGCAGCTTCCTTTTTCTCTGTGTCTGTGTTTATAGCAGACCCAGCAGGAGGGCAGAGACCCAAGCTAGCTTATGCCTCACTGATGTAGTCCAATCAAAAGTGTCTCACACTCACAGGAATGGATTAGTTCAAAAACATAATCTTTTTCTTTTGGGAATTCATAGAAGAGCTGCAAACTGTTACAAATATGTTCCCAATATTGCAACTATAGGTGCAAACAACCCACAAATATCAGTGGCTTAATACCATAAAGGTTTATTTATTACTCCTGAAATAGTTCAGTGCAGGATGGTAGGAGCTGGGGGACTAGGGAGGGGCTTTGCTCCTTCCAGAAATTTAAGAACCAATCTCCTTGTATGCTACAGCTCTGCCAAGTTCAATAGATGCTTCAAGGATGCCTTGGCTTCATGTGGTCAGCAGAAAGACACACACAGAGAGAGAGAGAGAGAGAGAGAGAGAGAGAGAGAGAGAGACATGCAAAGGGCATACCTACTCCTCTCCTCTTCATTATAGAAATCCTTCTACCCCAGGTAAGGCCTTCACAGTGTCAGCCTAGCAGCATTTCAGAATTACTGTCGGCCTGTGCCTGGTACGTCATCACGTTCTTTGCTTTCTGAATCGGTGTTCTCGTTGTCGAGATGCCCTGGTGTTCCACAGCTGAATATCAAGTGTTTAGACGAGCCCTACAGATAAATTCTCTTTATGGTTCATAGTTCACTGGACCACAAGCAGCGCCTCACAGACCTAATGGAAAGGACTGGGCACCACCTAGATACAGCAGCTAGATGGCACTTCAGGTTTTCTTTCTTGGGGAAAAGGCAGGTAAGTTCTGTGTATGGGAGGAAGATACTTGGTGATTAGAAGGGCAGAGATGGGCTGGATGCTCACTTACCTGTATCTTATTCTTTGGCGTAGAGCTAAACTTCATTTCCTAGGCCCCTTTGCTCCTAAGTAGGACCCATATGATTAGTTCTCCTGAATGAAATATGAGTGGGAAAGATGCTTCTCTCCTAGAATGAGGCACACTTAGGGTGAATTGACATTAAGAGTGAATGTGTTTTACTGTGGCAGTCAATGAGATCCTGCTGAGATGTGCATAAACTTAACCTCTGGAATATCTCCCGACTCACTTTGAAATCTCTTAGCCATAAAAACTCATTTGTATTTACTATTTCTTCCTTTTGGTCAAGGTCTTTTTCCAGATGCATTGCTAGTTGGTACTTGGTAATAATCCCTCTGTGGCAGGGAGGCTCATCCCCAGGAGTCATGTCCCATACCACGGGAAAGGTAATGTGTTTATTAAGCTGAGTTTGGTTTAGAGAGAGGCCACATTTGAGCAACAAGGAGGCTTTCAGGAGGTAACTTAATAAATGGAACATATGATGAAAAATAAAAAAGAGTGAATGTGTTTTATCTTGTCCCTGCCTCTAACCTGGCTGCTGGCTGGATGACATCAGGGCAACCATGTTGGAAATGATGGTGCCACAGACAGAAGGTAACCTGAGTCCTGCATTGGAGTGTAATATGAAAAAGCAAGAAACTTTTATTTTACTAAGTCACACAATTGTGGATTGTTTGTTCTAGAAGCCAAAGTTACTTACCTAATACAGGTAATCTTTGAGATTGGCCCTCTGTTCCCTGTAGTGTTATTAGGATCACTACAAAGGAAGTCTTTTTCTCTTGCTTCTCATTCCAGAGGATAAAGGTGGACTGGATTTCTGCCTCCTGCCCCTTCAGCCTTAGACATGGTCATAGCTTCCCTCATTTCTGGGTACCTCACCATCCCTTATCTGTTCCCTTCATTTAGACTACATCCATTTCTGTAAATAGTCCTTTCATTAAAATCTCTTGATGTGCACCATTTGGGGTGAACTCAGATTCTTCTTGGGAACGTGCTGATTCAAATGCCTTTATGTTTCATGGTATTTGCTGCTGATGTCCCAATTTTAATTTTCTTCTTTCGTTCTTAATAAAGTTCTTGTGAAATATTTCCACCCAGCAGCCATCGCTGGGGAAGTGGAAATGCCGGGAGAAGCAGCTCTTTGGTCTGCATTTGACCTTCCTTCCCAAAGGACCCACAGAATACCTGGAATCTGTCCTCATTGGTTAAATACAGTCAAGACTGTGTGCTGAGGCCCTTAGAATGGAAGACACAAACACGGTCTTGAAAGATCCTCTTCATGATGCCATCTTTTCTCCTGGGCTTTTCTTGATGTCTTCCTCAGCTTGCTCATTACTAGTGTATGGAAACATTATGATGTTTGTGTGTCGATCTTGTACCCTGCCACTTTGCTGAATTTGTTTATTAGCTCTAGTAGCTTTATTGTCAATTTTTCAGGACTTTCTATACATAGGATCATGTGATCTGCACATAGTGAAAGTTTTATTTCTTCTTTTCCAATTTGGATGCCTTATTTCTTTTTCTTGCCTCATTGCTCTGGCTAGAACTTCCAGTATCATGTTGAATAACAGTGGTGAGAGTGGGCATCTTTGTCCTGCTCTAGATCTTGGAGGGAAAGCTTTTGGTCTTTCACCATTGAGTATGTTTTTAACTGTGGGTTTTTTCTATATGCCTTTTATCATGTTGAGGAAGTCTCCTTCTATTTCTATTTTTCTGACTATTTTTATCATGAAAGGATGCTGAATTTTGTCAAATGCCTTTTCTGCATCAATTGAGATGACCATGTGTTCTTCCTTTTTGTTTGGTTGAAGTGATGCATTATGTTAATTGATTTTCTTATGTTGAATCACTCTTGCATAACTGGGATAAAACTCACTTGGTCATGGTGTATAATTCTTTTGATGTGCTGTTGGATTCAATTTGCAAGTATTTTGTTGAGGATTTTTGCAACTATATTCATAAGAGAAATTGGTCTGTAATTTTCTTTTCTCGTAATTTCTTTATCTGGCTTTGATATTCAGGTGATGGTGGACTTACAGAATGAGTTAGGTAGTGTTCCTTCCTCTTCAATTTTTTGGAAGAGTTTGAGCAGGATTGGTATTAATTAACTCTTCGGAGGACTCACCAGGAGGGAAGGAAGCAAAGGAAACCACTTTAGCTGTGGGCCAGCCAGATTGCCCAGAGAACTTGACAATGGCGAATTTATCCCTGGATTGCCTCAAAGCTGGTGTCTGGGCTCCCATGCAGTTCCCATGGCTCACTTTCCCATGACACTTCCCCTCAATCCTCTCTGCTGCTCCTGCCAACTGCCTACCCTGGGGACATCAGTGATCTGTGACTTTGGGTCATCGCCTTCTCTTAGCTACTATAGGTTTCTCCTGCATGTTCATGTCTCTGTGTATCTGTAGTTTGGTCAGTTTCGTGCAGCAATTCAGGGTCACGGGATCCACGTCATGACATAGCTCATTTTCAGATACAGCGTGAGGTAAAGAATTTCAATCAAGGGGCTGGAGGTGAGAGGCTTTGAGAATTTCCAGGACTGCCTCCTTCAAGGGCCCTTTCAGAAGGTGATATTTCTCACCCCAGAAGATTTGGGAGCCTAAATACTAATACTTCAGAGCTTCGAGGAGCCAAGGTACCTGCAATCCACCGTCATGGCCCTCTGTGCGGGCTGCCCCAAATCCTCCCTGTGATTTGCTCAGGTTTGGGTGTTTCTCAGGTGTAGGCATTTCCTGTCATATGTCCCCAAGCTTTGCTCTCCTTTCCATAATGTATGGGTTTCCAGTAATAAGAGGCTTTGAGATGGATGGCATTTGAAATCCCTTGGAAATTCCGTCATATCCTGGTAGTCCTGGGGAGCTATGACCTGTTTTAGTTCAGACTCTGTGATTTTGTCACATTGCAAGCTTCATTTGGAAAATAGGAATATTTACATTTCTTTAACTCCCTCCAGCGTTTGTGTAGAGGAGGAAGTGAGATGATAAATGTGGCAGTTTGTAAATGTTAAAGCACTATATCAATGCTATAGATTACCATCATCCCATCCTTCTATGGAAAGGATGCTTTTTACCCAGGCCTTGTCATATGAAAATATCAGAGCAGAGAGGAGAAAGAAGGGGCTTGGGTTCAGGCTCCCTGGGGGGTGGCACAGCCTGGCTCCATGAGGAGTGGGGATGGGTGAGCCCAGCTGTGTTTACTCAGGAGGGCCTGGCTTGGGGGGGGGGGTGTTGTGCTGCCAGAAGAGAAGCCCCCTGTGAGGGGCCCTTGCAGCCGGGCCCTTTGATGTGCCCTTCAGCTCCACGCGGGTTGTCCTGAGGCTAACTCCAGGTGACCCCGTGCAGCTGCCTCTCTGCTCAGGCCAGGAGACCAGGAACCTCGCTGCCTGCCGCTCCTCAGCCCCAGCGTGTCCCCATGCCTGGGGAGCTACACCCGGCCCCCCGCCCCCCCTCACACATCTGGCTCCACCAGGGGGCAAGTGAGCAGGGAGGGGGCCCGGCCTAGGAGAACGCTGGAATGTCCTTCTTCTCATGCCAGATGCAGCCCAAAGACAGCGCAGACGGCCCCAGCCGGGCTTCCAGGGGCCAAACAGCAAGAGCAAACGGCACTTCCATACTGTGCCTAAAATGTTAGTTTATTTAATTCTTAGCAGAGTTAGGGGAGAGCAGAGAGGCGATCCTTGACTCTGACCATCCCTCGACCACTTGCTGACTCATTTTTAATTTCTAGACATACTGGCCGTTACCTAAAACTTAAACCTTTTATAATTTTGGGGGAAATGTTACTTTACATAGCGTGAAACGCAGTGACCCACGCGTTCAATGTGATGAGCTTTGACAAATGCGTACACCTGTGCGGCGCCCACCCCTCTCAAGACTGCCGAAGATTCTGCCAAGCTGGGAAGTTACCCTGCTCCGCGTCCCTGCGTCCACTCTTGAGCTTCTCCCGGTCCATTCCCTGCGCACCAGGCAGCGCTCAGATCCGACCACGTCGCTCTTCTGGTTAAAACCCACTAAAGACTTTTGCACTAAAGAAAAAAAATAATCAAGTTCCCCCCGCTGCTCCGAGGCCTGACGTGGTGCGGCCCATGTCCACCCTGTGACCGCGTCCCCTCGCACCTGCTCCCTGGTCACCATGGAGCTCTGCCTGCGGCCTGGCACAGGCTGCATCCTGACCCCGAGGCTTCCTCCCCCGCTCTTCCCCCTGCCTGGGATTCCTGCCCCGACCTCGGTGTGGCCGTCCCGTCATCTGGGCCTCAGGCGGCCTCGCTGCTGCCTCCTGCCGTCCTCTCAGTGCGTGTGGTTTGTGTCTAGGGCTTACTGCTCTCTGCCAGCATCTTGCCCTAAGTGCTCGCAAAAATAGCAGCTGACCTTTTTTCCAAGCATTTTCTATGAGCTAGTACTTTTAAAATAAAACATCTCACGTTTTAAAACAGTCTTACAAGGTAGGTATTATTACTAATACCATTTTACAGATGAGTCCAGAGAGGCCGGTTAACGTGCCCAAGGTTGCAGAGCTAGTAGTTAGCCGAGAGGGATTGAAAAACGGCAGTAGGCTCTTAGCCTCTGAGGACACCGAGAGCACGGCATGGAGGGAAGCAGGCTGCTGGTGTCTTCCCGCCTCAGCTTTCAGGGCTTCACCCAAACTCAGAGCACAGACCCAGGAATCTCCCATTCATACGCTCTTACCTGTGATGCGACTTCCCGGTGTCTTCAGGTGTGCACGAGGGTGCAGGGCCCCTCACTAGTCGGGGGGAGGGCAAGGCAGCCGCTTCACCTGCAGCCTAGCAAAGGCGTGTTCCCGAAACCCAGGCAGGAAGCAGCCCCCGTCCTCCGTGGAATAAAGAGGGCGCATCCAGGGCCCTCTGAGAAGGCAGAACCTGGAAAATGGTGCACTAAATACCTTAGCCATGCTTTGCTTTCAAAGCTCTGGCTCATAAATTGTGTCACTTGAGGCTCCATAATGCGAGGGGGAGGGGTTTGTATTTTCTTTCTTCAGAGGAGGACACAGGCTCATTGACTTGCCCAAGGCCCCACAACTTGAAGTAGCATCTGAAAAACGGCTTGAACTTGGGCCATGTGTTCTAGAAGCACCGATTGGAGTGAGAGGCCTCGAGTGGGTCTGAGACAGTGAGACTCAGTGATAGGAAATGGCATCTGGGATGTTCCTCAGCTCTGCACGGAGTGGTAGCTGTCTCCCAGTCCCAGACGTGAAATGCCTGCATGGATGAACATATGTGTTCACAGGTGCAGCAGAGAGGCTGGGGGAGAAATATGATTGGAAAGGATGAAATAATGAAGGAAAGCTTAGGGTCTATACCTCAACAACTGACAATTAACATCCTGTCCCTTTGGGGAGTGGCAGTGCAAAGCTCACCTGGACATGTTGGGTGGGATGGGGAGAGAGATGGAGGGAGATATGAAGGGCGGGCATTAAACTTTCCTTTTCCACGCTGGCCCATCTGGCACACCTTCTCTACTACACTTCCCTCACCACTCCCTGTCTTCTGACACTGAGCACACTTTTCTCCTCCATCACACAAACACCAAAGGACACCATTCAAGACCATCTCCAGTTCTAAAAGTTCCGCAGTAGCCAAAGTAAGATATTTTTCTTAACATTTAAGCTTCTCTTTGATCCAGGAGAGACTCCTCAAGATGTTTCTATATAGCTTAAAATTAGTGAATTTCGCAAACACATCACAGAATCAAAAGTGTTTGGAGAAGATTTTCCCTTGCATATCACCTGGCCTCTCCTCTCAGTTTAAAGCTGAGCAAACTGAAGCCCAGAAGGATAGTTACTCCTCCATAGAGACATAGCCAGGTACTGTAGAACCAATCCAGAGATGTCTGGTCTCTCCTCTCCAGAGTCTGTAGCTCTAGCTGTTGATGTCTTCTATCCCTTGCAAGGAAATGGCCACAGCCTGGTCCTCTGCTCCAGGCTTCTCCTGGGCTGGAACCTTGTCAGCTCTTTCTCTGAGGGCTTAGCCTGGGCCTGGAGGGCCAACATGAGAACGGCAGTGAGGGGGGAATGGGCTTTGATGGCTGTGAGTCTACTGGAATCACCATTGAATCACCATTCAGGCTCCAAACCCTGAGGAAGGGAGCTGGAGCCTGACCATGGTGTGGAGTGAAGAGCCAGTCCTGCAGTGGTTCATCTGTTAGGAGAAGACTCAGAGTAAACAGTCAAGTGATAGAAGGTGTGTGCTTGGCCTATTGTTCTCAAAGACCCTTTAATGTTCCTCTGTGCTATCAGCTTTGATAAGGCATGAGTCTATATGTTTAGTGTCTGCACTTGATTCAAGTTGATAATGATGATAAGGACCCTGATATATTTTTCTGTTCCCCATCTGCTTGAATATTTACTTTTTAATATTTCAAAAAGGTAAGAAACAGTGCTTTCATTCAATTTCAGGGAAAATGTGACTCTTATTTTTTGACTATGGACCCTGGGCCAGATTTAGACCCCAAATAAATGAGTAATATGTTAATTCACTGCAGGATTCAAGGGTCATTAGTACTCTCACAAAGGAAGCTTTTGAGATTGTAGGGAGAGAAGGCTCCGTCCAGGGCCAATATGGAGAGGACAGTGACCTCCTCAAGCTTCAGATGAAATGGACTCAGTGGGATATTATGGAAAGCATTGATCTGACTAAGGCCAAAAGTATGTTTTAAGAACCTATGTGATTTTTAGAGGGTGCATCAAGTGGAGTGTATATCATTTACCTCTCTCCATCTTGAGATTGATCAAAATGTCTGATATGTCCATAACTCCTTTCTAATGTGCTTATTTTTTTTTTTAAATGCTAACTCAATCATCAAGTATGAAATTTACAAGGAAAATAGAGACAGGAGAGAAAAATCTCCTTCTACTCCTGCTCCTAGCCCTCCAGCTTCCCTTCATGGAAACCACCAGCATGAACAAGTATACACATTATTATTTACTTCTCTTTTTCCTCTAATTATATACCTAAAGATGTTTTTACATCCTCACAAACAGAGCTGTCTCATTGTTTTGAACAGCAGTACAGTATTCGCTTACTTGTATATGCCTTATTTTCAACTAAATGTTGATAAATTAATATAATTTGGATTTTCCAAAGTTTTTGCCATTACAAACAAAACTGCAATGTATATCCTTGTGCACATTTTATTTTACCCACATATAGTTATCTCTGAAGGCTAAAACCTAGAATCACAAATGCTGGATCAAAGGGTGCATCTTGTGTATTTTGATAGATATTACCAAATTACCCTCCCTAGCCTGCCCCACACATAGAATGTGTTTTAGAAGCCCTTAATAGTTTCCAACCCCATTTCCATCCCCCTTTCTTCTTGCTTATATTCAAGGCAGCAATGTGCCAGCTGAGATTTGTAATGCCCCAGTTATGGGTAGCCATAAAACGGAGTCTGTCAATGAGAGGCAGTGCTTAGGAAAGACACTGTTTTTCAACATACAGGTGGAGGAACCTGGAGCAGTACTCATCTTTTGAGCATGCTGACCTAATATTGGGAGCAGGTTGAGGCCTGGTGCTGGTTCCTGGAGGCCATCCTTGAGCCAAACCGCCCACGTTTGGATTTGTTGGGAATTGAGAAAGCAATCTTCTTACTTATTTAAGCCATTGTTTGTTGGGTTTCCTCGTACTTGCAGCTGAACGCAGTCTGATACCTATAGCGTGAAACTTTCTGCACTTTTCTATAGCTGTGAGAGAACAATAGGCACTTTTGCTTTGTATTTCTCTTATAGGAAGTGAGGTAGTTTTTATATGGCTAAGAATTTGTATTCACCTTCTGTGAACTGTTTTTATATATATATATATATTAAATTAATGTCATTGCTGTTCTTTTCTCTTGTTTGTTTTCAATTGATTTGCAAGAGCCTTTCACAAATTCAGGAAGTGACCTATCTATAATCTGCATTGCAAATATTTTTCAGTTTGTCATTTCTCTTTTGAATCTGTTCATGTTTTATAAGTAATAGTATTATTTTGTCATGCAGAAACTTTAGATTCCTATGTAGTTGAGTTATCAGTTGTTGATGTTTTTTATGATCTAGGCTTTTTATCTTTCCCACTTAAATTTGTAAAATTTTTTCCATGTTTTTTGTCTAGTGAGTTTGTGGTTTTATTTTTTCATTTAAAAAGTGTGTCCATCTGGAAATATATATATATGTTGAGTATATATACTCTTTTCCCCAATAATTATTCAGGTGTCCCAACACCATTTACTGAAAAATCCAACTTGACCCAGATGTGACTGTCACTTTTTTCACCTACACACATTCAATATATCACCTTTGTATATTTTCACTCTATCTGTTCCCTCCATTGATTTATTTGTCTATTTGCATATCAGTTTTCCACTTTGAAAAACTTTATAATATGTTGTAGTATCTAGTATGGCTAGTCATCTACCTCACTAGTCTCCTTCGTCAAAAGCCTCTAAGGTATTCTTCAAATGAACTTTAGGATCAGCTTGTGCACTTCGAAATAAAAAGCTTAGTTGTATATTCAACAAACTTTTATTGAATAGTGAGAAATGTAATCTAGCCAACTTGAGTCTTCTTATCAAAGGTCATGGGAAGATTTTCCATTTCATTTTAATCTTCTTTTGGGTCCTGTTAAGAGGTTTCCTAAGCACAGTTTTTTATATTTTCTGCCATGTGTCACACCACTGCTGCCTCACTGATAGCCAAGGAGTGCCAGTGCTATTTGCTAATGGGTGACCTGAAGTAAAAGATGTGCCAAATAGCTGTAACCTATTGGAAGAGTGAATGATTAATCCGATCTTATCTGCTGTCTGGGGCTATACAAAGATTCAACAGTTGGTGGCAAAGCCAAAGGCCAAAAGTACACACAGAGAGAATCTGGAACCACGAGTAAGAGAAAGCCATGGTTCTGAGAAAAGAAGAGCTTAAGCAGTTATTCAGTAGTTCCCGAAGCAGTAGAAGAAGAGCTATGGAATAGGTGCTTACTATGACATCACACTAACTAGGAAGCAGGGGATGCCTACTGCTGAAGGGATATCTGGACAATTAGGCATTAAATGTTTATTGTATTTTGAATATCTTGAGAAATCTTTCCCCTCATTTCTCCTGTCTCTTCAAGACAATGCTCCTTGACCCCGAACCATTGGTTGACAAAACCTGAGTGTATCTTTGCCTCTTGCCTTGAGAAAGAGTCTAACACGTGGGTCTGACTAATGCTTGCATATACACAAGTATTGAAATGTAACCTCAAAATCTATTTCAAGTGAGAGGTGCTGCCCCCCGAGGGGTCCCGTCCTTAGAACTTTGCCCTCCTCACTGTGATTCCCTTTTTGACTCTCCAGTTATGGTCCACCACCACGGCCCTGCACGAGGGGGCCTCTGAAGGGCTCAACCTGCTGGCCAGGCTGCTCTCTTCTCAGTCTTCAGAGAGGGCGTCATCCTGTAAACGGGAAGAAAGTCTTCCCAGTCAGCACGCTGTGATCTGCGCCTGCACTGCGAACTGTGGGTACACTCTACTCCGAGGTACAAACAGAACCCCCAGTATAAATTTGGGCAGAAGGGTGTACCACTAACACCTGATGACATTTAAATGGCATTGTTCCCTGTGACCATCCAGCTGAGATGCAGGGAAATGGAGTCTGTTCACTGTAGAACAACTGGAAATGTGAAAAACAGAGAAATTCAGTTTAGAGAAATGACATGACAATAATGAGATGGAGAATAGTTTATAATGCAAACAGAAGAGAGAAATTGTTCTCAAAGGAGAAGTTAGACTTACACTGACTCTGCGATGGCACACTGTGAGGTGGAATACAATGCACTGATTTCATTAATGCGCGGTATGAAAATTACAGCCACCCTAAGATTCTGGATCCAATGCAATATTCTTAAGGATATGTCATACATAAATAAATTTAATGAGACAATTTGTCACTCAGAAAATATTCACAATTTGGCCTTTTATAGGGTTTGCTGAATTTTGTGCTAGATAGCATTACTGAGACTCTGAAACACCCTTGGGAATGTGTATTTATGGACTTGTTCTATGAGACAATACAAATTCTTATGATAGTTCTTAAGATAATTTTTATTGAGCATTCTCTTACAGGCAGCTGAAAGTGCTCCAACAGATTCATAAGGTGTGTGGGAATGTGTGTGTGTCACCATGTAAATAGAGGGAAAAAGATTTTGTAGGAAGAAGTGGTCTAGTTTCTCGCCCAACAATTCTGGTATTAAACAGTTGCATTCACATAGAAATTGTGTTTGAGCGGGGCTTTTGTCACTAAGGATACGGCCATGAATGGAAGAATGAAAGCGAGTTCATAAAGGAAGAGCTCTGGACAGTGGTGTGTATTTTGGGATGCAGAAGGTTGGAGCAGGATGAGCTTTGGCCAAATGAGTTTCACACTTTGGGAATCCTCAGGGTATACTGAAATTGTTACTTTCTGCTCAGATTACGCTGATATGCCAGGAAATGCATACAGGTGATTACTTAGGGCCCTGCAATGCCAACAGAAAGAGTCAAGGAGATTGAAGCATTGTTCCCCCTGCTCTGCTTTGGCTGGCTCCCTGAGGCTGAGTATTTTCTCAGGGAGGTAGTGTTTGCAGCAGCTTCACAGCAACCCAGGGGGCTTCAACCCACTGGGAGAAGGGTTATGTATGTGCATTATTATTATTATTTTTTTAATAGATTCTTTTTTTTTTTTTTTAAAGATTTATTTATTTATTTATTTATCCCCCCATTGCTGCTTGTGTTTGCTGTGTTTTTTCTGTGTTTGCTTATCTCCCCCTTGCTGTGAGGTCTTGCCCACCGCGCCGCGCGGGCCGGCCTGCCCTCACAAGGAGGCCCCGGGTCCCATATGGTAAATGGGAGCTCTATCGATTGAGCCACAACCGCTTCCCTGTATGTGTATTATTTGTTGGTGAATCAAGTGCCTTTAAATTTAAGAAATTACAGGAGTGAATTCTTGCAACTTATTGCCAGAACTTCATAAGGAACACATCATGATGAAAGGAGCATGATTTTTGGTCCTTTCCACTTGTCTTTGGAGATTCACCCTCAGAGAAGAAACCCGTGTGGTTCCAATGGGCTGATCACCCCCTCTGGCCTTCTAGCTTGGTCACGTAGAGCTTTCCAACACTCTAACCCGTGTCTGGGTCAGAGACGGATGCCTTATCCAAATTTAGGCTCATCAGAGACCTCTCTGTCTATTTTGAAGAAGTAATGGGAAGGAGCATAAGTGTTTTTTGTTTCCTGGGATTGCTAGATTGTAGCTCTGTAATTCTTGACTTGCAGATGAGTGTTTTACTACCGACAGGATAGAACCAAAAACTGAGATAAAGAGGACGTTATTGATTTATCATTTCAGCTCTTAGATTAACCTGCGAATGAAGCTAGAGCTATACAATGAAATTCCCAGATTTGGGAGCCATTATTTTATGAGTGGTTGACTTTGATTTCTTTCACTTGTGGCAAAAAAAGTTCCAAATACTCTATTACTGCAGATTAAGATGGTCCCAAATTCTTTGATACTCCTCCCATCATGAGATGGAGTTTATTTTCTCTCCTCTTGAATTTGGGCTGGCTTGTGGCAGCTTTAACAGAGAGAATAAGTAGAAGTGCTGATATGCCAGTTCATTGCCCAGTTTTTGAAAGAACTGGCTATTTTGCTTTGGTCTTGGACCCCTGAGCTATTGCTGAAGAAGGCTGCAGCATGAGAGAGCATGTGGAGAGATCCTGAGACTTCCTGGAGACAGAAAGAAGCTCAGCTGTGCCCAGCCTTCCAGACACCTCTGCCAAGGGCCCAGGGTGAACGAAGCCATCTGGGACTAGTTCCATCAACCTAGTACCAACTGAGAAACTCTGAGTGACTGCAGTTGATGTCAAGTGGAGCAGAAGAATTGCCCAGCTGAGCTATGTCCAGTCTGACCTACAACACTGTAGGATATAAGAAAATGGCTGTTATTAAGTTACTATGTTTTAGGGGAGTCATGAAGCAATAGATTAATGAACTTTGACAAAGAACTCATGCAGGGAACTTGATGTAAGGACTCTGTTTGGGAGAAGAAATGAAATTAAGGGCAGTTACAAGGAATGATGACTATTTCCTTGCCTGTTTGAAACTAAATATTTTTTTTATTTAATAAAAAATTCAGTATGAAGAATATACATGGCCCAATTATTACTCACAGTAAAACAGGCTCTTTGGGGAGGGGACATGTGGAAGCAATTGATTTCTCTGCCAAACACAGTCATTGTTTATGCTCATTCCAAGGCTTCTAACATGATGATACTATTTCCTTCTATTACCACCATTCCAACATTGTTCTGTTGCCTACTAGTTGCCATCTCCACACACTCATCTATCACAAGATTCATAAAGGGATCAAACCCCTGCATTATTCCTTGGACATGTCTGCCACCATTTAATTTCAGTAGTAACTTCTTGTTCCGTAATTTTTTTCAACTTGGGTGGGGGGGTGAGCTTTGCTCATGGCGTCTACTCGGCGGGCTCAACGCTACCCTGAAAGAGAATTTGCAGCCTCCCCCACGTGAAACTAAATCTTGAGAAGTGTGGTTTTCAGTTACCAAATTTCAGTGACAACCAGGTCTATAGCAAAGACGATTGGGGTGCAAGTCAGAGAGACATTTCTCTAAAAGGCTAAATCCTCTGCAATATCACGTCACCCACCTCTTAAGGCCTGTAAGAAGGGGAGAATTTCTCTAGTGTCTGTGGTGGGAGCTGCAGGTGAATGGAGAATTCCAGAGGAGGTAGGCATCTGGTGTGACTGTGTGTGCCTTGCAGTCCGTACCAGAGCAGGTAGGAATAATTTTCTCCTTCCAAACAAGTGAGATATGGGTAGATGAACATAAGTCCCTTACTATTTGAGTCCTTATGCTTTTGTCTATCACAACCTTGCGTATGCTTCCTCAGTTTTCCCTATCCCTCACTGCATTAGTCAGCCAAAGGGCTGCCAATGTAAAGTACCAGAAATCGGTTGGCTTTTATAAAAAGCATTTATTTTATAAAAGGCATATAAAAGGGGTAAAAGCTTATAGTCCCAAGGCCGTGAAAAGTCCAGCTCAAGGTACCATTTCTCACCAAAGTCAGCTGCCACATGTTGAAGCAAGATGGCAGGTGATCTCTGCGAGGGTTCAGTCTTCCCCTCTTGGCTTCCTTTCTCAGGTGCAGCTGCTCCACTTCCCGATTTCAACTGCAGCTGGCATAGGGTTTGTCTCAGGGCTTCCTGGATCAGTCTCGGCTGTCCCACGCTCTTCACAAGGTCAGCTGTATCAGGCAAAGTGGCTCATCCTGGGGCCTCAGCTGTTTCAGCCTTATCCTTTCTGTCACATGGCAGGATAAAAAATGACAGAGCTCTCTCTTCCTGTGTCTGTCTGTGTGAGTGTCCATTTATATCAGACCCAGCAAGGGGGCAGAGACTCAACCTGACTCATGCCCACTGACTTAGTCAAATCAAAAGTCCTAATCTTTTTTTTTTAAGTTTTATTTATTTCTTTCTCCTCCCACCCCCATTGTTACATTTGCTGTGTCTATTTGTTGTGTGCTTGTCTTCTTTAGGAGGCACTGGGATGCCTCCTAAAGAATGTGGCTCAACCGATTGGGCCCCCGTCTATCGTATAGGAGGTTCAGGGTTCAATTCCCGGGGCCTCCTGGTGAAAGGCAAGTTGGCCCGCGTGGTGAGCTGGCCCACACGGGGTGGTGGCCCATGCAGGGAGCCGGCGCAGCAAGATGACGCAACAAAAAAAAACATAGAGGAGAGACAATAAGAGACACAGCAGGCCAGGGAGCTGAGATGGTGCAAGAGATTGAGTGCCTCTCTCCACTCTGGAAGGTCCCAGGATCGGTTCCCGGTGCCGCCGAAAGAGAAGACAAGCAGACACAGAAGAACACACAGAGAGCAGACAGCGAGCGTAAAACAATGGGCAGGGGGAGGAATAAATAAATAAATCTTTAATTAAAGAAAAAAAAAGCCTATAGGTGAGGGAAGCGGGTGTGGCTCAATGGATAGAGCTCCTGTTTACTATATGGGAGGCCCCGGGTTCGCTTCCCGGGGCCTCCTTGTGAGAGCAGGCTGGCCCGCACGGCGCGGTGGGCTGATGCAGCAAGACCTCACAGCAAGGGGGAGATAAGCAGACACAGAAAAACACACAACGGATGGACGCAGCAAACACAAGCAGCAAGGGGGGGGATAAATAAATAA